>PVLC010001335.1:91232-147881 GCA_004027655.1 Graphiurus murinus | reverse complement strand
GAAGCTCTTCAGTTTAGTGCAATCCCATGGGTTGATCTTCCTAAGGGTTGCTTGTGCTTTTGGGGTCCTGTTGAGAAAGTTTTTACCTGTGCCTATGTGTTCAAGTGTTGGTCCTATGCCCTCTTCAAGTAGCTGCAAGGTCTCTGGTCTGACTTGCAGGTCCTTGATCCACCTTGAGTTGACTCTTGTGCAGGGTGAGCCGATGCATGCGTATCTATGTTTATAGCAGCTCAATTCACAATAGCCAAACTATGGAAGCAGCCAAGATGTCCAACCACAGATGAATGGATTACAAAACTATGGGATATGTACACAATGGAATTTTACTCAGCCATAAAGAAGAATAAAATCAGGTTCTTTGCAGGGAAATGGATGCAACTGGAAAACATTATGTTAAGTGAGATTAGTCAGTCACAAAGGGTTAAGAAGCATATGTTCTCCCTAATATGTGGATGCTAGGGAGAAGATGGGGCATAGGAGGGTCTCCAGATAAAAAAGAGAGATCCTCGATAAGCAAAGAAGTTGATTTAATTGTAGTGGATGCATGGGGCAGAGGGACACCCTAAAGCACATGATGTACCTACACAATCATATCAAGGTCACTCACTGAAATGAACCTTAGGGGGAGGGAGGGGGAGGGAATGGGGAGGGAATCGGGGAAGGGGTCAAATGAGAATTGTGTGCAAATATGTTGTTAACAATTTGTACTTAACGAAGATGTATGCTATATTGCATGAATTACTACAATAAAAATTAAAAAAAAAAAAGAAGGATGAGTAAATGTCAAAAAGACACAGGAGCCAGTTAAAAAACATAGCAAATTGCAGAAAACTTTTAACTAACTAACTAACTAAAGTTGTTTAAGGTTATGACTCAGGTCAAAAAACTAAGTTGCATGAGTCCATAGGGTTTCACATTAAGTGACTTACTATACAAATAAATAGAAGTCAGCCATGGCTGCAAACACCTATAATACTAGTACTTGGGAGACTGAGAAAGGAGGATCACATGTTCTAGTCCAGCATGTGGTAAACATAAGCCCATTTAAAAACCAAAACAAACAAACAAAAAACTACTTACAAGCGCTGACAGTGTAGCTTAGAGATATATTAGAGAGACATATTATCCCTGGGCTCAAGCCCCAATACCACAAAATGAACAAACAAACAAGCGAAAAAAGATAGAAATAGAGAGAGGGAAAGGAAAGAAGGAAGGAAGGAAGATAAAAGAAAGAGACAGACAAAAATTCAACATACAAAAAAAAATCAGATGCAGAAATGACAGTATTCAAGTATATAAAAAATATTACTCATGAAAAACCCTCAAAATAAAATCACATATTTTCAGTCATATTTACCTATAGATGAGAGAAACTAAAATATATTAAAGGGTAGAAAATAAAATTCAAGCCAGGCATGGTGGTGCACGCTTGTAATTCCAGTATTCCGGAGGCTAAGACCTGAGGATCCGGGTTCAAGGCCAGCCTCAGCTACCTAGTGAGGCACTCCACAACTTAGTGAGATCCTATTGCAAAATAAATAATAAAAAATAGGGCTGGGGGTATAGCTCGGAGGTAGAATGCCCCTGAGTTCAATCCCCAGTACTGCCAAAAAAAAGTATAATTTAAAAATTTATGAAATACACTACTACCCTTCAAATATAATTTCTAACTTTTAATTTAAATTCACTGTTAACTGATACATCAAAATTGCACATATTAAAGAACTAGCAGGTAATGTTCTGTCAGGTTAGATATAACTGTATCTTAAGTCAGGTTAGGTATAACTATATCTACAAGTATTTATCATTTTTATGATGAAAACTATCAAAATGTTTTCTTTGAGCTATAGGAAATGTACAGTAAGTTATTTTTATCTTTATTCATATCCCTGTGGAAAAATGTAGTATCAAGTGGTCAATAATCCCCTAAGCCCCTATGATTACCTTCCCAGCCTCTGAAAACCATCATTCTACTCTCAACTTCTATGATATCAAATTTAATATTCATTCAAAATGTGAGTAACAGCATGTGGTAATCATCTTTCTTTGGCTAGTTTCATTTAACAACATCTATATTGTCACAAATGACAGTATTTCATTCTTTTTATGGCTAAATACAATTTTATTGTGTATATGTGGCACATTTTATTTTTTCATTTTTCGCTTGATGGATATTTTAGTTGTCTCCATCTTTTTGGCTATCTTGAACTGCTGCAATAAACATGTGAGTGCAGATGTCTATGAAACATGCTGATTTTTATTATGTTTTGATATGTATCCAGTAGTGGAGTTACTGGATCATATGGTGGCCCTATATTTAATTTTTATAACTTCTATACTATTTTTCATAATGCCTTTACTAATTTACCTTCCCACAAGCTTAGATAAAGGTTCATTTTTCTTGACTTCCTTATCAGCACTTGTTATATTTAGTTTTACAAATAGTCATAGGTCCTGGGGCAAGGTGATATCTCACTGTGGTTTAGATTTGCATTCCCCTAAGGATTGGTGATGTAAAACATTTTTCATGTACCTATGGATTTTTTATATGCATTCTTTTGGAAATGTGTATTTAAATCATTGCCCATTTTTAAAATTAGGGCTTTTTGTTTTTCTTTTTATGTATTCTAGATATCAACCCTTTTGTCAGATGTATAGGTTGCAAAAATTTTCTCCTATTTTGAGTGCTGATATTTCACTCTCTTCATTGTTTCATTGTTCTACAAAAGTTTTTAATTTGATGTGATCACATTTATCTAGTTTTACTTTTGTTTTCTGTGCTTTTAAAATTGCAGAAATTTCTGGGAAAAAGAAAAAAATAGATATTGTTAGTATGACATACAAACACACTATTGCACTAACATACATCTTGCACATTTAACAGAGAACTAAGAATAAGATATAAATATTGTATAGCTGTAAGTGTTCCTTGGAAAGGAAAAAAATCACTAGTTAGTATAAAGGATGTCTTGCTTCATCTGATTGAATAAAAACCTGAATACTTCAAACTGATATATCATACAATATCATTATATTTATTAGTATATGCAGATAGTATATCTAAAATAAAATAGTGGAGAAAATTAAGGATGAAGGAAGAAATGTGAGATATTTTTATTCTTTATAATATATTATAACAAATATCTTTTAGATAAGATACTTATCCTAATAAATATCCTAACATTTTAATAGATATCTTTTATAAATTATATTTATATTTTATATATTATATTTATAAATATATTTTGTCATAATAAATATCTTTTATAGTAGATTATCCTAATGTCATAATAAATATCTTTAATAAGATATTTACCCTAGCAAATCTAACAATTTAGGTTGAAAAAGTATATTAGACAACATATAAGTCCTAAACTTAGAATACTTCAAATACACTACTAGAATTAACGTAGCTATTCATCACTACACTGTTTTTTAATTCATTTTAAAATGAAAGTAAGCCCAGCATGATGTTGCACATTTATAATGGAAGATCACAGGTTTTAGACCAGCCTTAGCAACTTATCAAGGCTCTCTGCATCTTAGTGAGACCCTGTTTCAAAATAGAAAATAAAATAAGGATGGAGGTGTAGTTCAGAGTTAGAATGCCCCTGGGATCAATCCCTAGTAGAAGAAAAAAAAAGCAACAGATTATGTGACTTGTACTTATTTTTCGTGACTTCTTACTACTCAAGATAAAGCTACACAGTAGGAGATTATGAATAGGGACTGTCATCATGAAAGCATTTCTTAGAGATTCATGCCTCAGAATTTTATTATTTTTTGGTGCTTTTAGCTCATCTATGTTGTCCTAGAATTGAAGTTTTCTTTAAGGCTGAAGAGTGAGCAGGATTTGCTTGCCATTTACAAGAAGGATGTAAGGAGAAGCAATTGTATTTATTTTATTTCTAGCTCTTCAAACAGAAAAAAAAAAAAAAAAAAAAAACTTCTGAAAGGTCCTATATACTTTGAGGGAATGGATTTATAAATAATTAAGTTAGATACCCTGAGAGGAAATTCTTCTTCTTCTCTCTTTTTTAAACTTTTCTTTGAATTTTTCTTTTGATGGTAATACTGTTTACTCCTAAATAAATTGTGTGGTTAAACATGACTACAAACAAATAAGTTGATAGTGCAAGGTAATATGATATAAAATAAGTATTTTTAGCTTATTACTGTTCTATTCTACTTGAAAATGTCTATTATTGGTATCTATTATTATTTCTAACTGGTTTTGCAATAGATAATTGTGTAGTTTCAAATAAAGTGTACTAGAATATATCATTACAAAATATAACACTTTAACATAAGATTTATTTTGAACTAAAATCAGATAAAAGTTTTCTACTCTACCTCCATTTTTTCGATAGCAGGACATAAATATGTAAAAGTGCTCTCTTATCTCCTCCCTAACAGGAAGGGAAAAAGGTAATTACCAATCACCAGAAACAACTGTAGATCCTTATTAGTCTGAATATAGATAGCACCATGTTATGACATGACAAGCTTCACCAATTAGCCCTTTTCTCATATTAATGTCTTTCAAATATTCACTTCCATACACTTTGTCATCCTATAAACCCAGTCTTTTGCATTATCTTTCTCCCCTTGTCCTACTATATATATACAAATACACAGACATGTATACTTAAGATGCTATATAAACTCTAGCACTATCCTCTCTTTAAGTTATTAATTTCTAAATGCTCACAAATGTAAGCTAAATTTGTATGTTAGTAAATTTCTATTTGTTTTTCTCTTTTTAATGTGTGTTTAGTTATTAAAATTAGCTAGGCCTCAGCCCCAGAGCTAAGACTGGTAGAGAAAAAAGTTTTATTACCCACCTCCAGAAGCAACTGTGAGTTTTCATTGTAAAGACTCATTTTTGCTTCGTGGGAGAAAAAAAAAAGGCTTTTAAAAATCTACTGGTATATGTGTATGTATTATTTATACAATACTTCAAATGATAATTTAAAATATTTACATTCATAGGCCAGAAAAACAATTGAGAGAATTTTACTAATCAGGTTAAGACTTTTCTAGCCATTTCAAACATTTTTAAAGTATAAAGCACTAATTTTCATTAATACATTTTTTTCCTTCTTGGAATTTACTTGTGTGATACATTTCTATAAATATCCATGCTTAATTAGAGGTTTTAAAGTCATAAAATCCAATTCCTTTCCAAGTCTGAAAAAAAAACTAAAACACATACTAAGGACCAGGAATTGCAGAAGTATATAAAATCAGGGGCAGGAAATGAAACCACATTTTAATTAGCTGGAGATGTACAGGTATTTTTCTTGGACGATTCCAAGAAACTTCATTTAATTGGAAGTCCTGTTCTTCTGTGTAATTGAACTCATCTGTCTCCTTTCCCACAAGCCTCACCACACTCTCCCCTTAGGCCTTGTGATGTGAGTGCACATTTACTTCCTTTCACTTTGCCCAAAAGCAGAAGAATGATGAGATTAACTTGTCTGAGATGAATATATAAAATATACATTAAATTTTTTAAATAAAAACTGTTTAGGCGTTTAAAACTAAGGACATATGTAGTGCTTCAACAGGGGTTGACGGGGGGCGGCGGGGACACCCTAATATACATCAAGGTTACTCACTAAATTGAACTTGAGAGGGAGGGAGGGCAGGGGAGCAGGGTGGGAATTGGGGGAAGGGGTCAAATGAGAAATGTGGGCACATATGTCATTTTCAATTTGTACCTAACAAAGATGTCTGCTTACAATGTACAAATAATATATATATTATGTATATATTATATACAAAAAAGTAAACATTTGCTATTCAATATTTGACAAATTAAAAAATGTTTCAGGTTTTGTTTCACAAATAAAACTTACTTGGATAAATGAGAGTGAAGCTAGTTCACTGTTGTCTTATTTAAAAAATAAATCATTAAATATTAATAAATTGTTGAAGTCATTAAGTCATTTTTGCTGATAATTTTCTTCGACTAAAAACTTTGCCAAAAGACAAGTTGACAAACTGACTTTGCGATAGTCATTTTTAATCCTGGTTCTTTAATCTTCAGTCAGTTTTTCAGACTACTAAATAATCTGATTCTCCAAATAAAAAATCTTACTTCACACCAGATCTAAAAGTATTCATACTTTTAAGAAATTTGATGTGTAGGCATCTCTTAGAATGTATGGCACCTGTAGTTTCTCATATTTTCATGTTTTTGTTACATTTTCTGCACATTGAAACACTCTGCTTCTTTTATTACTCTCCTTTCTATTCATTTCATCAATTAAGGCTGAACTCAATGTCAACCTTCTTTTTGCAGCATTTACATGGAATTTTTTTTTCTGCTAGGTCTATGCAAAGTTTTCTTTCAGCAGCACACTATTCCTTAGGTTATGTGGTTAAGATTGCATAACCAATATCACAATGGATTCAAAGGCTAAGGTGCTTAAGTCATAAGAGAGAAAAAATCAGTGTACAGAGAGTCCCCCAAGATCCATGATCATTGGAACATACCTCATGATTTCCCTCAAAAAATACAGCTCTTGGCATTGTACTTAGTGTTGTTTTTACTTGTTTGAAATTGTGCAAAATTTTTGGAAAGATGCAATTCAAGGAAGATTATGGAGGAAATAAAGCATGTCCACTTCATCTCATTTATGCTTTAACCACCCAATGATTGAGAACTATCTGATGGCATGAATGACATCTCCTCATATGGGCAGAGAGTAGTTCAGTGTGTAGCCTAATATGACTGCACAGAAATATCATCACATTACAGTGAATGGCAGTGGACCTGTGAAATCCAACATAAGCTCCTTTAGTTGTCTCTGGAGCAATGAAGTTGTACTTTGATCAGTCTGCATAGTTGCCAACTGCTTGACACCAGTCAGTTTTCCTCTGAATTTTGAATAAGTGTATGGGTATTAATCAACACACAGACACACACACATAAAAACACACAAACACACACATGAAACATCATTTGGAAAGTCACATGATGTTAACATTACCAATTCATATGTTATTTAAACCAACTGCGCTGCTTAACATTGTATCACCAGTGATATGAACAAGGGTTATTTGCACTTTAGGCTAAATTTCAGATTTTGTTAATCCACAGAGACTTTGGTCATGCTTTATGTAATCAAGCATAAAAAGTATGTTTTTGCTATTTAATTTTTGGAATAGTAATCTTTGTTTCCTATTTAACAACATTATAATTATAGATTTAACTTTTATATTAAACAGCAAAAGTTGTAATCAGGTGCTGCAGTCTGTGATCTCACTGTTGTGATCCAAATACCTGACCTGACATACACAAAATTTAGAGGAAAAAAAGATTTATGTGTCCATGGTTTTGGAGATTTCAGTCCATGTTAGACCAGCTTCCAAGCAGGAGCCAGGACTCCATGTCCTCAGGACATCATGGTGGGGAACAGAGAAGAGAACAAAAGGTTATGGTGGGTTCTGGTGGGTTCGGGCCAGCTGAACTGGGACAGTGCACACACACACACACACACACACACACACACACACACACAAATGCTCTACTTGGCCATGCCCCTAGGAACACTCACTGAAGCACTCCCAGCACACACTGTATGTGGCCATGCCTCCAATTCACCTCCTAGAATGTCTGTCTCTAGAGCATGGGATGTGGGTGGCATTTTACTTTCAAAACATAATTTGAGGGTCATCTACAGTTCCAAGAACATCAATTAGTACCACAAGTTTCAGAAGCATTAATCATATCAAACTGGGAGGACAGCAATTTTGACAGCAGATGGCATAAGTGTCCATGTCACATATAAGGGGTATCTGAAGAACAAGGGACAGAACTTGTCACCATGAATTATCTGCATATAGTGGAATTTAGAAGTAGATGAAGAGCGACTACAGAAGAATGAAACAAGAAAAAGTAAAATTCCTTCTTACTCTTTAGTATTACCTCCTTTAACTCTAGCCATTGTGATAGTATTTCATCACTTTACATTATTACACAAATTAATTTGAAGGGGAGCATTACGACTAAAAAGTGTACATTATTCTTTAGTTCCTACTGTTTCACAAAATATAGCTATGTATACTTTGGTATAATAAAACACTACCATTTTAAACTAGGCACCTGTAAAGAATTAAAAAACAAATATAAGAAAACATTATGTTTGAAATGCAAAATATGATTTAGAAATGAATGGAATTTCAAATACCATGAAAATATTCATTTAAATAAGTTTATATCTTTTCAAGCATATTTTATATGATTATGAATGGTTTTTGACATATTAACATTCAGTTTGACTTAGATTATAGTGAAATGACTAAATTTATGAAGTAGAGCTGATAACCTATGCATTGGTAGCTGATTTGGATAGCTTTAAAAGATGGTATGTTTTGATATAGTGATTGATTCAAGAACTATTTGTAAAATATATTAAAGGAGATATCTTCACTGCTTGCAATGGAGATATTAAAACATTTCTTGTCAGGATGCTATTATCAAAATATGCTTTTCTACATATACCAATTTTCCTTCCTAAGCATCAGTTCTGTTTTCTCTTCACTGTACTGAGTTCAGATGATTATTCAGATGATTAATTACAAATGGAAACTAACTCTCTTTAATTATTATGGTTATCTGAGTCCTATATCTCATGTAATAAAATATTACTTACAATATATAATATTCTGTAAAGCTTTCCAAAATCAAACAGTACCTAATCGAGTATAAAATAGTATATTTTTGCTATTTGAGTTTTTAAAATTTTAATCTTTGTTTCCTATGTTAATAAAATTGTAATTGTAGATATGACTTTATATTAAATGGCAAAAGTTGTTTCTTTCTCCTAAATAATTCATTATTTCCTTGAGTTATTATTAATTTACCCAAATTAATCTGTTAATCTTAGCAAACTTTGAAGTAATAATCTCATTTTCAATTTCTCTCTCTCCTCTTCTAAGAACCCTATATTTTTATTCAACACCATAGGGTCATTGTTGTGCACAACTTGTTGGTGGTGGTGGAAAAAAATTTAAGTATATTTTCATTCTACCTGTTAGCCACAGATTCCAGTTAGCCTTCCCTTTGATCACTGCACAGTATATGACTGTTGCAAATGAGGACAACATGTTTCATTTGTCAACTGTTGTAAAAGCTCTCTCCTATCTTAATTAATACATTACTTACAGTAGCTCCTAAAGGTTCATAGAATTTTACTGCTTTCACTGTTAATGTTCAATAAAGTGTATCCAATGCATAAAATTATAGGTTTCAACCTAATTTTACAAGATTTTAATATGCATTTCTATGCTCAGATATTCTTTCTAAAATATTTAAGTTGCCTGTGATTTGCAGGGTAAAGAAGAATTTCTCCTTTCTTTAAGTGTTGTGCCATAGGCAAATTTAATTTCACAACAAAATTTTGCTTCTCAATATGTGTTTTGTTATTAGGCTGTAATGTGATAAGTACAAAAACGAAGAGTGTGCCTTTTAGATATTTTTTATGAAAACATGTTCTTGTAGCAATACTCAACTGTTTTATCTGTAGAGTGATTTAACAGAACAATGCACAGATCATGTTGAGTACAACATCAAAGACAGGGCAGAAGTAGGGTGTAAAGGGCAGGTAGAACTAAATTATCTTAATTTCTTTTATTCTACCATTTTTTGTGTCTTGGTGGAGAAAAATAATTTAAAAATGTTCTATGTTTATAAGACTAGTTGGTGGTTATGTTTATATAGTAATGCAAAATCACATGTAGTATATAAAGGATGTGGATATATGGATATACACACTGTGCAGACAGTATGATATTATTGGATAATAGGATGAGAAAAAAATAACATCCTTGTTCTGTGCAAATATATAACTTGGATTTCAGATGTTTTGTATTATCATATAGATATTAACTAGAATCCAAATTGATAAATTATTATATTTGAATGAAAGGAAAAATAACCTTACTTAACACATTAAAATTCAAGAAAGAGATGTTAGTTATTATTTCAGAAAAAGAAACAAACATTTAACTGAGGCATGTAAATAATATGATGGTGTGACCTAAAAGGACAATGCAAAGAGAAATAAGAAAGACATCAGGTCTGAGTGAAACACCTCTCCTCAGGTGCTGTGAGCTCGAATCAAATCTGCCATAAAAACAGCTTCTTGATGGAAGAAAAAAAGCAAGCAAAACAACAAAATTTGAACTAAAACTAAAGAGACCCCAGGAAGCCAACCAGGGAGAACAGAAGAGCCAGACCACGTGGCAGCAGCATCAAGCTGCAGAGCCGTGGCGGCCATTAAGCTGCTGGCACAGGGATCAATTAACATGGAGATATCTAGCAACCTCCTTCATACCCAGCAACCAGACGTGGTAAGGAACTCCATAACTCCACACCCTAACCAGGTGGCATATCCCAGCACCTTCCACAGTGACCAGAAGACATGGTATGACCAGCACTAGCCCCCGCAGGACCACCCCAGATCATCTCTCCCTCCAGAGTCAGAGGAGCCATCAACTTCACTGCAGAGCTTGAATCAAAACTGCCACAAAAGCAGCTTCTTGACAGAAAGAAAGAAAAGCAAAGCATCAAAAAAAAAAAAAAAAAAAAAAGAATAAAGCAACAAAAACAGCTGAACAGAACACAGGGAGAACAAAGGAGCTGGCATATGTGCACAGCAGTGACATGTACTGTGAACCAGCAGCCGCCATCTTTCCAGTCGCCAAGAGCAGCATCTATTAGCACCAACATCTCCAATGACCTCTTGTGCACCCAATGACCAGAAGTGGATTAAGTGAATATGCATTCCACACCCCAATCAGGTGGCATATCCCCACAGGAGCATCAGTGATCAAGAACACCTGGGACACTCCAGATCACCTGTCCCACTGGAACCAGAGCATCAGGGATCTGTAAGTTAAATTGCACCCCAGGATGCAGGGGCCCCTATAAAAAGCACAGACTCAGTCACCAACCTTCAAGTGATTGGATAGAGCATAAGTGTGGGAGAGACCCAGTGCACACAGGGCATAGAGAACTTCCAGGCACCCTGGAAAATGCCTGGCATATAGATTGCACTCCTGCCACCAGCAAAGGCAGAGAGAGAAATGCAGACAGGCCCTTTGTAGAGCTCAGAGACACAACTTTGCAGCGGGAGAGGCATCAGCAGAACCCCCTACCTGCACTGACAGAGCGAATAAGAATGCCAGAGACACACTAAAAAATTTAAGCTCTGTCCTTACAAACTAGCAGGGTTTTTGTTTTTGTTTCTTGTTGTTGCTTTTTGGTTTTGGGTTTTTTGTTTTGTTTGTGTGTGTGTGTGTGTGTGTGTGTGTGTGTGTGTGTGTTATGTTTTATTTGTTTTTACTCTGTTTTTGTTTTGCATTGCCTTGATTTATTTATATTGTTTGGATGCTTGGTTGCTTTGTTATTTTTTCCCTAGTTTGTTGAATCTCCTCTTTATCCCTTTTACAAGCTTCTCTCCCTCTCTCTCATCTACATTCTTCTCAACATCTTTCATCTTCTCTTTTCTTTGTCCTTTTTTCCCTGTCTCATATCAAGAACATCTCATACTATCACACCTAAAACTCGACATGACATTGACTACCAGAATCTCCCGATATATCTACCATCTCTAATCTTTACAATATATCAGCTCAACACACTCAATCCTTTATTCCACTGGACCATACCATCTACTTTACCCTATTCTTGCATTCATCACTGTAACTTCTCACCCACTCTTTACCACTGAACACAGACAGTCCCCATATATACCAGTGGACACCTCTAAAACCCTGATGGAGAGATTGAATGAGAAAATTGCAAGAGCATCAAAGATAAAAATTTAAGAACAGGGGAACCATGGGAAGGAAAATAGCAAAGAAACAATGACTCACCACAACTCCTCAATAACAGATCTCGCCAACCAAGAATGGCAGAGATTACCAGAAGAACAATTCAGATCATGAACACTAGAAAAAATATAAGATTTTCAGAAAGAAGTTAGGGAGAGTTGGAAAGAAATAAATTATAAACAGTAGTTTAGACTACATGGAAAATAGAATATCACTCTTAGAAGATGACCATTCCAAGCAGGGCGTGGTGGCACACACTTGTAATCCCAGCATTCGGGAGGCTGAGACCGGAGGATCCAGGTTCGCAGCCAGCCTCAGCTACCTAGTGAGGCACTCCGCAACTTAGTGAGACTCAGTTTCAAAATAAAGAATAAAAACTAGGCCTGGGGGTATAGCTCGGAGGTAGAATGCCCCTAAGTTCAATCCCCAGTACTGCAAAAAAAAAAAAAAATTGATGGGGATATAAAAACCTTTCATGACAAACAGAAATTGAAAGAATTTATGTCTTCCAAACCAACACTAGAGAAACTACTTAAAAAGATTAACTACAAAGAAGAACTAACAAGTAAATGTCAGAACCAGAGAAACAATAATTTCCAGGAAGCAAACATCTAAGCAAAGAAGAATAAACACCACCGAAAACAGAAGTCAAAACTCAAAATGTTAGGAATTCAAAATCATTTCTCAATAATCACACTGAAGATAAATGGTCTCAACTCCCCAATAAAAAAGTACAAGGTGGCAAAATTGATCAAAACTCAAAATCCAGCTATATGCTGCCTGCAAGAAACACACCTTACAAGCAAAGATGCCCACAAATTAAGGTGAAGGGGTGGAGTAAGTTAATCCATGCCAATGGAACTCGAAGACAAGCAGGAGTAGCAACCATGATATCAGATAAATTAGACTCCAAGCCTAAGCTTATCAGAAGAGACAAAGCAGGTCATTTTCTACTAGTAAAAGGAACAATCCAGCAAGAGGAAATAACAATTATCAACATCTATGTCCCAAACATAGGTGCAGCCACTTTCATAAAACAAACTCTCATGATATAAAGTCACATGCAGATTCCCAATACACTAATACTGGGAGACCTCAATACTCCTCTCACATCACTAGAATGATGTTTTAAACAAAAGGTAGAGATGCCTCAGACTTAAAGAATACCATAAACCAAATGGACCTATTAGACACATATAGATTCTTTCACCCAACTACAGCTGAATTCAAATTTTCCTTGACTGCACATGCAACCTTCTTCAAAATAGACCACATTATGGGCCACAAAAGTAGCACTGGCAAATTCAAAAAATGTAACATAATTCCATGCATCTTTTTAGACCACAATGGAGTGAAACTAGAAATCAACTCTAAGAAGACCCAGAGTAACCATGTAAACATATGGAGACTGAGCACCAAACTGCTGAATGAGAAATGATTCATAGAAGAAGTAAGCAGAGAAATTAAAAAAATTCCTAGAAACCAATGAAACAGAGACACAACATATCAAAACCTCTGGGACACTTTGAAGGCAGTATTAAGAGGAAAATTCATAGCACTAAGTGCCCACTTAAGAACAGAAAATCACTAAATAAATAACTTAAGGACACAGCTCAAAGCATTAGAAAAGCAAGAAAAGTCCAACGCCAAAGCTAGTAGAAGACAGGAAATTCTGAAAATCAGAGCAGAAATTAATGAAGTAGAGAATAAAAAGAATACAGAAAATCAACAATACCAAAAGCTGGTTTCTTGAAAAAACAAACAAGAAAGATAAACTATTGGCAAACCTAACCAAAAGAAAGACAGAATTAACCCAAATTACCAAAATAAGAGATGAAAAAGGTGATATTACCACTGATAGTATGGAAATGCAGAGGATCATCAGAATCTATTTTGAAAAACTATACTCCATCAAAATGGAAAATCTAGAAGAAACTGACAAATTTCTAGACATAATCTTCCTAAATTGAGTCAAGAAGATATAGAAAACATAAACCAACCAATAGCAATCAAAGAGACAGAAATAGCAATAAAGAGTTTACCATCAAACAGAAGCTCAGGGCCAGATGCTTTTCCAAGTGAATTTTATAAAACATTGATAGAAGAGCTAATTCCAATACTACTCAAAATATTTCATGAAATAGAAAGAAACAGGATGACCTCAAAATATTCTATGAAGCCAACATGACATTAATACCAGAGCCAAATAAGGAAAGCTCAAGAAAAGAAAACTATAGGCCTATATAATTGATGAACTTAGATGCAAAACTGCTAAACAAAATACTAGCAATGTACATTCAAAACCACATCAAGAAGATTATATACCATGACCATATCGGGTTCATTCCAGGGATGCAAAGCTGGTTCAAATGTGAAAAAAATCCATGGAATTCACCACATAAACATAATCAAAGACAAAAATCACATGATCATCTCAATTGATGCTGAAAAAGCATTTGACAAGATCCAATACCCATTGATGCTATAACCACTTCAGAGAATCGGAATACAAGCAATGTACCTCAACATCATAAAGGCAATATACAATCGGCCCACGGCCAGCATCATATTAAATGGAGAGAAACTGCAATAGTTCCCACTAAAAACAGAAACAAGACAAGGATGTCCATTATCACCTCTTCTATTCAATATAATACTTGAGAACCTAGCCAGAGCAATAAAGCAAGAGAAGGAAATCAAAGGGATAAAAATAGAGAAAGAAGAACTAAAACTATACCTTTTTGTAGATGACATGATACTATACTTAGAAGACCCAACAAAGTAAACCAAAAAATTTATATAACTTATCAACAAGTTCAATAAAGTGTCTGGATACAAAACAATGTTAAAAAATCAGAAGCTTTCCTGTATGCCAACCATAAATTCACTGAAAAAGAAATCCAGAAATCAATTCTACTCACAATAGTACACCGAAAAATACTTACGGATAAACCTAACCAAAGAGGTAAAGACCTCTATAAGGAAAACTACAAAAACTTGAAGGAAGAACTTGATGAAGACCTTAGAAGATGGAAAGATCTGCCATGCTCTTGGATAGGCAGAATAAATAACATCAAAATGCCAATCCTCCCAAAAGTGATCTACAGATTCAATGCCATACCCATTAAATTATCAAAGTCACTCCTCACAGACATAGAAAAATCATTCCTTAAATTCATTTGGAAAGCTGGGGGTGGTGGCGCATGCTTGTAATCCCAGCATTCGGGAGGCTGAGACCGGAGGATCCGGGTTGTCGGCCAGCCTCAGCTACCTAGTGAGGCACTCCGCAACTTAGTGTGACTCGGTTTCAAAATAAAGAATAAAAACTAGGGCTGGGGGTATAGTTTGGAGGTAGAATGCCCCTGAGTTCAATCCCCAGTACCGAAAAAAAAAAAATTCATTTGGAACAACTAAAAGCTGAGGATAGCCAAAGTAGTTCTTAGCAACAAGAACCATGCAGGAGGTATCACAATACCTGACTTCAAACTCTAATACATAGCCACAGTAATAAAAACAGCATGGTATTGGCACACACACACACACACACACACACACACACACACACACATATATATATATATATATATATACCAATGAAGCAGAATAGAAGACTCAGAAACATACCCATGTGCTTAAAGCCAATTGCTTTTTGACAAAGGAGCCGAAAATATACACTGGAAAAAAGATAGCCTCTTTAACAAATGGTATTGGCAAAATTGGTTAACCATATGCAAGAAAAAGGAAATAAACCCCACTTTCTCGCCCTACACAAGAGTCAACTCAAGGTGGATCAAAGACCTGAAAGTCAGGCCAGAGACCTTGCAGCTACTTGAAGAGGGCATGAGGCCAACACTTCAACACATTGGTACAGGTAATATCTTTCTCAAAAAGACCTCCAAAGCACAAGCAACTCAAAGGAAGACCAATACATGGGATTGCATTAAACTGAAGAGCTTCTGTGCAGCAAAAATACTATCAAGAACCTCAAAGGAGAGCCCACAGAGTGGGAGAAAATTTTTCCAGCTATTCTTCTGATAGAGGTCTAATATCTAGGATATACAGATATCTCAAGAAAATCACAGCTAATAAAACAAATAACCCAATCAAAAAATGGGCAAAGGATCAAAATAGACATCCCCAAAAGGAAGAAATACAAATGGTCAATAAATGTATGAGGAAATGTTCTACATCATTAGCAATCAGAGAGATGCAAATTAAAACTACCTTGAGATTTCACCTAACTCCAATCAGAATGGCAATCATAAAAAACATGAACAACAACAAATGATGGCAAAGGTGTGGAGAAGTGGGAACCCTAATACATTGTTGGTGGGTTGCAGACTAGTGAAACCACTTTGGAAAACAATATTGAGGATCTTCAGACAAATGGGAATGAACCTACTATATGATACAGCAATACCACTTCTGGGTATCTACCCAAAAGAATGGAAACCAAACTATCAGACTGCTGCATGTGTATCTATGTTTATAGCTGCTGAATTCACAATAGCCAAACTATGGAAGCAGCCAAGATGTCCATTGACAGATGAATGGATTACAAAACTATGGGATGTGTACACAATGTAATTTTAACAAAATCATGTTATTTGCCAGGAAATGGATGCAACTGGAAAACATTATGTTATGTGAGATTAGTCAGTCACAAAGAGTAAAAAAAACATATGTTCTCCCTAATATGCGGATGCTAGAGATAATATGAGGCATTAAAGGGTCTCCAGATGAAAAAGGAGAAAACCTAGATAACTAAAGAAGTTGACTTAACGGAAGGGAATGCACGGGGGGTGGGAGGACACCCTAATGCACATGATATACTTTCACAAATATATCAAGGTCAATCACTAAACTGAACTTGAAAAGGAGGGAGGGTGAGGGAGTAGGGTGGGAATTGGGGAAGGGATTAAATGAGAAATGTGTGCATATATGCCTTTATCAGTTTGTAACTAAGAAAAATATATGATTACAATGCACCAATTATTATAAAAAATAAAAGAAAATGTACATACACTTCAAAAAAAGACATCAAATCCTTACATATATGGACTTTTAATAAATTAAAATATTTTTATATCATCAGAGCAAAAGTTTAATCAAGGAAGAAATTAGAGTTCTTCAGCATGAAATGAGAAATGAGATAGCAGGGATGGCAAAACTACTGAAGTATTAAATGAATATTTCCCGATTTATTTGTAAAGAATAGCACTAATGGTTCAAAAACTGAACATTCCTAATTAATGTATTTGAGTAATTCTCAAAGGGTCAGCTTTTAATGTGGCTATTACAATTTGCCTTCAGCAAATTTGATGATATTAACCGTTAAAGCTCTCAATAACTTTTACTGATGCTATTGGGGTTTATATTTTATCTAAAATGTTAGAATGTCATGATGGATTTATTAAAAGCTATTTTAAAGCCTCTGTAAATTTGCCTGTTAATGCTAATTAAGTACTTTCATTAATTGCTTTATCATCTCAATAAGAATAGAAGGAAAAACAACTGTTTTAGCATGTTTTTTCTATCACTTAATAACGTTTTCCAATAATATGCATTGTAGAAAATGCAGAAAAGTATAAAGGAGATAAGTATAATCATCCCTAATCTGACTCTTCTGAGATAACAGAAAGACATAAATAACACAGAACATATTTCCACAGAGACCACCACAATAACAGAAAAGAAAGTATATAGAATCTACAATAAGGAGGGCTGTGAAAAAAACAGTGCCTTTTATTTAGACCTATTTTGGTTAGGGCTAAAGTAACAATAAAAAGAAGAATGTCCAATGAAGAGTTGTAGTTGTAAGACAAATTTGTTTTTTGAAACTTGAGGCTTCCAGAGATGTTAGGAAAAAATCATGCAAAAAGAGGCTAGATAGAGAAGTAGTATATCATGAATGAAAACACAGGAAAAAAAAAATAAAGGTTTTTAGGTGTATGCTCTGTTCTCTCAAGTTCCTTCTGCAGTTGAAGTGTCTGCCCTGCTAAATAAATGAGGTTTCCTGGTGGCTCATGATTTTTAAAATAATGAGTTAAATAACCTGAAGTATGGCTTGCATGACAGTTCCTGGGGAATTGCTTTTGGTTTACAGTTGTGAAAAAACACTTTTGGGTGGTATCAGTGACAACATATTGGATGAAAGAATTCTACTCCAAGTACTGGAAGCATAACAATCCACATCAGTCAACTATTGCTGTCTGTCATTAAAAACTTCACAATCTTCATGTTATTCCCAAATAAAAAAATTATTTTCCTATTCAGAGGTCACCAGTTCTCCAGAGGCCTGGACTGAGCCCATGTAATTGACCATTCCTTGGATGGGCCTATCTCCAGCTTGAGTATTGTTCATGATTGTTCCACATCATTTGTTCTGATGCCTTGATTCAAAGTAGAGGTCATCTGAAACCTGTCTTCATGAACTCTAGTATTCTTCTACTGACAAAATCAAGTTACAGAGAAACACAGAACATCCCCATGGTGAATAGCAATGTAAAATAAGCCTTTGCTGAACAATTTTCTAACTAGCATACTCTTAGCTGGGTCTTTATACTTTGGGATGTATATGGATATGATGCTTAAATTCAGAGAATTGTCTTCAAATAGTGACACCATAAGGTGCATTTTTGACGATAAGGATGGCAAAGCAATAAGGTAGAAGGATCTACCTGCCTTGGACCATCTCCCTTCATATGTCTTTTACACATTGCCAAAAAATGGATTATATGTTTTTTTTGTCTCATGATTTTAATTTAATTTTTCTCTGAGGTGAACCAATACTAATTGATCCAGAACACTGTGAAATAATATATACAGGGAGAAAATGAAGAAGTCTTGTTGAAAGTGAGAGTTAATTACACAAAGTATTGTGAGTTTTAGTGCTGATTTTGGAAGAGGTGAGTATCTTCATAGATTCACAGTACATCTCTGCAGTATTTAGTGTAGCAACTTAGAAAGAATGAATCAATATAGCCAGGGGTGATGGCACAGACTTGTAATCCCAGTACTTGGGAGGCTAAAACAGGAGGATCACAGGTTCTAAGTTAGCCTCAGCTATTTAGTAAGATGCTGTTTCAAAATAATAAAAAATAAAATAGGGTTGGTGGTATAAGTTGGAGATAGAATGCCCTTGGGTTCAGTCTCCAGTACCACACACACACACACACACACACACACACACACACACACACACGGAAAAAGTAATCAATAACAAGCAAAGGGGAGTGGGGATGGGATGAAGGGGGAAGCTCACAAAGTGCTGTGTGCATTGATGTCCCTATCATCTGGCACTTCATTATGATGTGTGATGACAGTGAACCAACAAAAGTATAGTAAAATATAATAAGCACTGACAAGACAGCATAGATCAAGGTATACTGTTACCATGATTCAAACATGTCCTGAATGATGTCATTGTTTGCATAAGTTGTAAAGTATTGGCAGTAGAATTTCACACTATGCAAAAAATAATAATAATAATGGTCTGAAAATAGAATATGAGATTCTCTCCTATAGATATATAGAGTCAAGTGACAACATTGAGAAACTGGGTGAAAAGATGGATTATAGTTTCCAACATGAGATAGTAAGTTAATTGATATCCAGTATGAATCCTATATATTGTTTGGAGTCTTGGGCTGAACAGTCCTTTGTGCTCTTTCCCTGTCACATAGCAACTTGGGAAATTATCCATAAACCTCTGAAAATAGAATCTGGAGAGAAGTGTGAATGCTGCAATTTTTTAGAAAACTTAATAATTTGGACTTAGCTGATAGAGGAAGTAAAGTGAATTTTCACAAAGTGTGTGAACTCTGTGGCTTTCAATTTTTTTAGTCCAACTATAGAAAGTAGATTTTGGTATAAAAAAGAAATATAGGAGAATGAAAGACCTATTTTAAAGGGAAGCATTTTATGGTAGACATAGACAAATATCAGCTTAGTGTAGCTTGCTAATTTAGTTGGGTTTCAGTTCATTTGACCCTTGCAGGGAGTACAAATAGAAGATATTGTCTTTGCTGGAGATGTGTTAGAGTACTGCTAAATATAACTAAAATGTTATTTACTCTAACATAAAATAAAAATAATTGATGTCATCTAAACCATATAACTTCAAGAAAAATTCACAAGCTGTGAGAAACAAGTTACATGATGTTCAATTTAGAAAAACAAACAAACAAACAAAAAAACAAACTTTCCCCACCTGAAGCAAAGTCACAAAATGGAGGAGTAGAAATGTTACTGCTTAGAATTATTTCACATTTTTATTATGAAAAAATTGTAATAATTTTACTTTAATATGAAAAATCATCATGGCAAAGTCAAGTAAATAATAATGTGACTATGAATAATATTTTTGGAAATTTCTAGGAAAAACAAGCAAAGGTAATTCCAATAATCACTGAGATAGAATGTACTGTTAACCTGATTGAAATTTTGCTTAAAAATTAAGGTTCATTTGAGCTAGATAATTTGTAAATGATAATATGTCTTATAAACTAAATTTTAGTCATTTTTTTCCTTGGATTTGCTAAGAAATTGGTGCAATAATAGATAAAACCCATGGGATTGGCTCCCTTCTTTTTCTTTCTCCATTTTTCCTTTTCTCCTAAGCAACATTTTGCCTTTATTTTTTATTCACTTCTGTAAAATATTCATTTTTATTAACATTATTTAATTAAAAATAATAATTATACATTTGTGGGACATGTTGTAAAGTTTTGATGTTATTATACCATTTGGGATAATTAGAGCAAGCTAATTATCATATCTATTGCCTCATATATCATTTTTATGGTGAAAATTTTTAAATTTACTCTTGTAGTTATTCATAAATATAACGTTTTTTATTTGCAAACAACAACCTGATTTGTGATAGATCTCATAAATTTTGACCAACATCTATCAATTCCAACCATCCCCACTCATGTTAAGATCTGCTAATCATCTTTCTACTCTCTACTTCTATGAGTCTGAGTGTTTGGATTCCACCTATAAATGAAACCACGTGGCCTTTTTCTTTCTATGCCTGGCTTATTTCACTTAGCATAATGTCCTCAAAGTTCATCAATGTTATCACAAATGACAGAGTTCCCTTCTTTTTATAAGGCAACTAGTACTTTACTGTGTACAAATATTATCTGTATCTGTTCATCAGTTTATGGACTGTTAGGTTAAATTCATATATTAGCTATTGTAAATAATTTAATTCAAAATCCACTGTGCAAAAACAAGAAAGAATCAATGCCAGTGTGTGTATGTGTAAAAAAGGTTTCCTGAATATAATCTTGAGGACATATATGATCTATCTAAATTTAATTATATTCTTAAAAGTACTTATATGAAATAAATTAAAAGCATGTGATGTCTACTTTTAGTTAAGGGCTAGTGGATTAGCAGATGTTGCACCAAGTATAAGATAAATTATATAAAATGGTTGCAAAAATATAGTTAGACTAAGAAAGTCTGACATATATTTACTTCCAAATAATTTATAAAGGTACTCTGCTTTCAAGGAGTTGGAGCCAAACTCCCTGCTCTTTTAGTGTGTACTGCTGTACAGAGAATTTCCTTTCAAAAAATAATGAAATAAATGGAATAAAAGAACTATAATAATGGAGTAAAATAAAAGAATACCAAAAGAATAATAAAAGAAATTAAATGAAATAGAACAATTGTTTTCAGTCTATTAAAGTATGTATTTATATGGCACACATAACTAAAGATTCTTAAAAACAGTAATAATAATTTGCCTGATTCTATTGCACAAAATTATTAGAATAAACATATTTCAAGGCAAGAAGTAAAGGCCTCAAGTTCAACAGATCATGCTAATATTTTATTGTGAATAAACTAAAGCACGTGAGATGGAATATGTATTGGAGTTGGATTTGTTTTAAAAATGAGTTAATCATTGATATAAAATATTGAAAAGTTACATTTTTTAAGATCTACTAACAAATATCAAAATATATGATAAAATGCTAAACATAAGTTATATATTTTTATACTAGCAATGAATAATTAGATTGAAAAAATAAACCTATAATGATATCAATATTATATGTACATATATATATAATATTACATTTGACTCGACATATGATCATAAATAATGGCGTACTGAAAAGAACAATTTTGAAGAGAAATATTAAAAACTTGAATAGGTAGAAAGATGCTCATGGATAAGAATGCTCAACATTTTTAAAAGCTCTATTTATTACATTTGACATACAACTTTAACACAATCTCAAGAAATATTATAGAAGAATTTTGTGGTAGAATTAAAAAACAAATTGTAATATTAACATGAATAGGTAAAAAAATATTAAAACAAAGGCAAACTAGTAGAACCCAAACAATTAAAAGGCAAAGAACAAAGTCAAAGGGTTATACCACCCATTTCTGTATTGGTCTGTCCTTAATTCCTAATCATTCTCTTTTTCACACATTTATCATCTGTAGCTGTTTCAACATCCTTCTTGTGAACCCCAGCCTCAATCCCTGTAGTTTTTACTATTTCTTCAAACCTTCCACATCCA
The DNA here is from genome assembly GCA_004027655.1 of Graphiurus murinus. Lineage (NCBI taxonomy): Eukaryota > Metazoa > Chordata > Mammalia > Rodentia > Gliridae > Graphiurus > Graphiurus murinus. The sequence continues at coordinate 125,484 of PVLC010001335.1, read as the reverse complement.
GATTGAATTATTTTAAAATTAAACAGTTCCTCTGCTCTCCATAGTTAAAATTTTTGTTTTTAATAATCAACTTTTATTCTCCTGTTACAGGAGTTGAAAAGGATATCTCAGAGAGTTTGGCTTTCAAGAACTCAAGATTGTGAATCTTTTTTAGGGAGAAAGAAGGCAGGAAAGGACTTGTTATAAATGCATCATTTAAGTGTTTCCATGCATACACATTCACATGTGTACATAGCCTTAAAATAAGGTAAAAAAGTAATTGAAGTGGGATTTGTAATGAAATAAAATATTTGAGTCATATTACAAAAATGTCATTCATTTTATCCACAAATATTTGTCAAATTTTATTATAATATGCTCAGAAGAAAATGACGTGTGTGTGTATCTGTGTGTGTGTGGGGGGTGGAACTGAGGATGGAGTCCAGGGGCGTTCTATTCTACCTCCGAGCTACACCTCTAGCCCTATTTTATTCTTTTATTTTGAAACAAAGTCTAAGTTGCATATGATTCACTAAGTTGCTGAGGGTGGCCATAAACTTGCAATCTTCCTGTCTCAGCCTCCCAAGTACTGGGATTACAAGTGTGCACCACCATGTCCAGCTGCCAGGGTCCAGCCCTAGCAGGAGTCGGGGGTCTGTCGACAGGTGAGGAAGGAGATGAGGTCGTGAGAATACCCACACCAAATGTAGTGATGAAGCGCATCTACTTTATTTTTCACAAGCAGCTGGTTTTATACATTTCATACAGCAGTGAAGTACATAGAACAGGGAAGTTTATGGACAAGTCATCTGACAGTTTGACGATAGCAAACTTGTTTTGTTTTTTTAAAGGTTTTTACATCAGTATATAATGATTTTATTTTGACTCTGGTACAAAGCAGTGTTAAAGATTAATGAGGAATAGGCCTGTGTACATTGGTATAAGCTAGGGAGTTTTTGGTAAATCACCTGTTGTTTTTGTCAACTATAGTCTGTCTTTATTAATGTGTCCTGTGAAGCTCTAGAGAGACACTGTGGGAGTTGGTAAAGGCTGTCTGTGCTTAGACCCTATAAAGGGATACCAGATACCCACATTCTTATAGCTTTTTTACCCATAGATAGGATTGTAGACCTAAATCTCTTTGGCTTAGCTCTTTTGTTTTCTATATCTGTGTGTTGAGGAAGAACATAGGTTGATTAGTAACTATATCTGAATTACCTTGCAGAGCTTGTTTACTGACTAATGTTCATAAATGATCAGAGAATTCTTATGTTGTTTGTTTGAAGGCACTGTATTTTAGCTAACGTCAAGAGGTTGTTATTTGACTGGTGACCACCTGTTTTTAAGAAACTTTCCTTAATAATAAGTGTAAAAACAAGACTTGAAGAACCCAATATTCCCAGAATATACTATAATGTAAAGCAGGATATGCCATGTATCCTTTCTTGGAAGCGTCTGCTTTGCAGGATTCCATCAGATCGAGCCTTGCTCATGATCCAACTGTTAAGGAGTTGTGGCATCCAGCTGGAAAATGACTTCTAACATGCTAATTCTACAAGTTAATTTTGGAAAGTAATTTTATGTACATATGTATGTATATATGTATGAGCGTATGTATGTATTTATGTATGTATGTGTTATGGAAGTATTATGTATGTATGTATGTATGTATGTATGTATTGTGTTACTGGGGATGGAAGCTAGGGAAATTTTACTACTGAGTTACACTACAGTCCATTTTATTTTGAAACAGAATATTGTTGAGTTATTATGCTGGCCTCAAATCTATAGAATGGACTTCCCAAGTACCTGTATTACAGTCATACAATGCTGTACCTGGCTTGGAAGTTAATTTTAGAATAAATAAAATAGTTCAATTTTAGGCTGTGTAAAAATAAAAAAAAAGAAAATCTCTACAAATAAAAGGTCATTAGATTTTTGACCAAGAGCTGGTAGAATATACTGTTATTTTTACAAAGCATTTAAAAGCTTTAATTTTTTAAGAAAAGCCTGTGCATTTTATCAGCTAGTAATGATAGATTGGATACTGTCAAAAAGTTTTATGTCAGATTAGCTTGGGGAACTTTGCTTAACATTGATTGTCTCATAAAATATAGAGTAGCCAAGGTCAAGACTTCAGATAGTTAAAATACAAAATGAAAATATGTGGGGAAAAAAGAAATGGAAATATAGAAAAAGAATAATGAAAAAAACCAATTGAATAGTTGAACTGCTCTAGGGTAGCTGGTAACACTTTAGCTTTTTTGGAAATGGTTTTGATTGTTCAGAGCTTGAGATGATTGACAGTTATGTTGCCCCATGATCTGCTGATAGGGCACTGCTATTACAGAATCCCTGACCCCAGACTGGAGTTTCAAAATGCTTTTAAATTTTTACTCTAAAAACTGGTAGTTGAGGTAAAACAGCAATTTATGATGTAAGTGTTCATATTGTAGTATTTAATATTAAAACACAATAAATTATAATTTTCCTTATATTTTCTGAGAGAACAAAAATGATTTCTTTCACTTCATGGTTCATTTAGGCATAACTACAAATTGAATCTAAAGGAGTCTTCTTGGATGTCAATGGTAAATAAAGGAACTATCATATACTAAATTTCTTTTTTCATATATGATTTTAATGAAAAAGTAACTTGAGAGTATTGTTTATTGAGTGCAAATGTTTTTCTAGATAGTGATTATGGATTAGATTGTACCAAAAAGTTTTGTGTTAGATCAGTATATTGGCTATTAAAAATTGTTAAGATTTTGAAATATTAGGGCAGCCAAGGTCAGAGCTCTAGGTATAGTTAAAATGAAATATAAAAATACATGGACAAAAAATTAAGTGGAGTATAAGAAATGAGAAAATAAAATAGCTGATTGAGCCGATTAAATTGAAAATATATCCTCAAACAACCTGAAATAAAATACAAAATAAAAGCAAGTTGTACTATACACTGCACAATTCATCATTTCTCAGGAGACAGGTGACTGATACTTCAGAGGAGCTGTAATGTAAACCAACACAATGGTCAAAATATTTTTTGTTTGTTTTGATCTAAATACGTGAGTGACAAGAGCAGAAGACTGGAGACACATGATGTATTTATCCATTAAGATTACAAAACATTTATACTGGGTGTTTTTTCTCATGTTAAGTGATATTCTTTATTTTAAAAATCAGGAGACAACATTGTTGTTTTCTGAACTCTAGGGTGAACTAGGAGCAAAGTACTAGAGAATGTTAGGTAGGAGGTGAAGCCATAGGATGTGCCCAGCACATTATGTTATATTCACACTGTTTGAAAATGTATTTTTCCTATGATTAAGTTTTCACATTGTTTGAAAATGTGTCTTATTTCCTCTGATTAAGTTTGCTGTGTTTGTAAACTGTCTTTACTCAAAGGAAAAACAAACTATCTCTTATCTTCACAACAAAATTGTTTCAGTCTTGCTCTAAGGAAGGCTGATGTTAGTTTCTTTCTATCCCATAGAGACTAGGGATTAGAGATGTTATTTTTCTTCTTGATTAAAATTCAAAAATATGAGAAAAAGATTTTTCTTCATTAAAAAACTATCAAGAAGTTTTTAAAAAAGATTTGCATCTCAAGAGCAAAGGAAAATCAATATAATTATAACCTTTATTTTTTTTTCTTAAATTAAATACGCTAGAGAAAATGGTCAGGGAAATAGCAACAGAAAGAAACCCGTATACAGTTTGGTCTAGCTGAGGGAAATCCTAAGTCTATCTTTTCCAAACTCTACAATTGAACACCTATATAAATATTCACTTAAACTTATCAGATTTTAACATGTTTCCATACTCACTTTCACTCCACAAGTATCAATATTACTATTTTGTTAAACAATTGGTGAATAAATCATGTTCATAATAACTCTTTCATTCTCAAATCTAGGAAATCTCATTGAATTTACTTGACATAGTAGTTTCCATAAATATGGGAATATTTTCTAAGTGAAGAATGACAAAGGGCAGTTAGTTTTTTTATTATTATTTTCCTAAGATTTACTTAGGTCATGTATTATTGTCAAAGTGATGTGTACATCTTATATATTGATAGGATACAGTGTGACATTTCAAGTAATGTATAAAATGTGTAATGATCAGGTCAAGGTAATTAACCTACTATTTATTACTTCATATTTTATATGTAAATGGAAAACTCAACTGAACCTCAGAACATCCTTCTACCACTGTTATATACCCATCCTATTATTTATTTATTTATTTATTTATTTATTTATTTATTCATTCATTCATTCCTTCATTCATTTTTTTTTTTTTTTTTTTTTTTTTTTTTTTTGCGGTACTGGGGATTGAACTCAGGGGCATTCTACCTCTGAGCTATACCCCCAGCCCTATTTTTTTATTCTTTATTTTGAAACCGAGTCTCACTAAGTTGCGGAGTGCCTCACTAGGTAGTTGAGGCTGGCCGCGAACCCGGATCCTCCGGTCTCAGCCTCCCGAATGCTGGGATTACAAGCGTGCGCCACCACGCCCGGCTCCTTCATTCATTTTTGAGACAGGTTTTCACTAAATTAACCAGGCTGGTCTCGAACTTGTGTTCATCCTGCCTCAATCTCTGTAGTAGCTGGGATTACAGGTACGTATCACCATGCCCAGAAAGACTCAAACTTTAGACACTTGTAGAGCAAAATATAGGGAAACTCTTCTGTGCATTGGTCTGTGCAAATACTTTTTAAATATGACCCAAAAGCACAGGAAGCAAAAGAAAATGCTGACAAATGGGATTAAATCAAGCTAAAATATTTTATATAGCTTTGGAAATAATCAGTAGGGTGGAGACAAGTGTCTGCAGTCAATTGTCAAAGGCAATGTGAGCATGGCTAACACCATGGACAGCACCGTCAAAGCAACAATTACAATAGTCTGACTCAAGGAAATTATCTTTGGTTAAGTTAATCATGGTTGCCAGGCCCTGTACCAGCAGGGTACAGATGATGAGATTAAAAAAAAAATGCTCTTGAGACTTTTTCATGGTCTTGAAGAGGTGAGAGGGGAGAAGGCAAGAAAGCCAAACTCCTCAAGTAAAACTCAGCTCTTCCTTTTTTTTTTATATGGTTACAGAGTTAAGATTGGGTCATTAAATCATTAAATCTTTTGCTAGTAGTAAAGCATTGTGTTAGGAATGCTTTAGAAGATAAGTTGTTATCTGGCAGTATTTTAAGAGTAGCTAAGGTTGTTGTCTTTAGCTCCCTCCTGCTCTTAAGCAAGGAAAGCAAAATATGTAAATGGTTTAGATAGTGAAGGGGCATCAAGGTTACTGTCTTTAGTTCCCTCAAGAAAGGCAGTCTTCTAACAAAGCAAGCAAGAAACTATAAATCCTTTAGCCAATATCTTTTTAGACTTAAAATAGCTTCCCAATGATATTCTTAGAAATAAAATATACTAGAAACCTATTATCGTCTTACTTGACTGTTTAGCATGAATCATAAATATAGAGTCATGTCCTGTCAGTTCCCAAATAGGTACCCAAATCCCTGGAGTGACTAGGAGACTGGGTTTTTTGTGCCCTGTCCAAAATTGATATGACTAATATTTCTGTCATATTTCTCCCAAGGGATCTAAGTTTTCATAGGGTAATTACATTTTAGAAAAGAGACTAATTATGTCTTTTAGGGATGACTGGGCACTGCCTTTGAATGGACAAGAATTCGAGAGATCCAAAATGTAATACACCAATAAGAGTAGATGATTTCAAAGCTAAGATGATCAATGGAGTTTTAGTTCAGATCTGTCTCAGAGTAGGCCCAGTAGGAGTTTAGTCTATCCCAATCATTGAGTCTTTAGTTATATAGATTGCAATTGGAATAGATAAGCTCAGCACCTGGCAAAACTCTGGTTTCTTAGAAGCACTGAACTTTGCATAAAGCAGCTGGACCTCCTTAATGTGGGCATTTTAATTCATTCATTTAAAGGTCTAAATAGAGCAAAAGGCTGGCTTCTCCAAATTAAAGGGACACTTTCATTTGATTGTCTTTGGACTTCCTCTGTACCATTGAATCTCCTGAGCCTCTATCTTGCCAGAACACAGGACACATTGCAATTCTATCAATCTATCATCTATCATATATGCAAACCAATAAATAAATAAATACATATCCTAAAGGTTCTGTTTCCTCAGATAACAATAAAACACTACAGAAACAAGTTCCAATTCTGTATTTTGCTATAAGAAATAATACTGCATTTGATAATAGTGTGTATCTTTGATATAAAATACTATGAATCCGATTTTCATAGATATTTTTAACTCCTTTTCATCAAAATTGGGGTAGGTAAGGCATTTGGCATTACTACCAATAGTATATGGGAATGTACTCTTTCCCATAGCTATATTGAGAAAGACTGTTAAGGAGTTTTGATATTCTGATAATCCAATTGCAAAGAAATGTAACCTCAGGGCACTTTTTTTTGTATGAATAACATTGGACATTTTTTTCTTATTTCCCATTATGAAAATAAAATTTCTGTTCAATTTTTGGTCTTTATGTTTTAATGCTCCTTCAATTTAAAAATATGCTTTTGTCTTCTGTAAATTATATTGCAAATAATCTCAACCCTTCATTTTGAACATTCAACATTACAATATTTTCATTTTACTATGCCATTTAAAAAATATAAAATATAATTTAAAGCATAATTTTCTTTCTTCTTTTTTTTATTTTTTTGCAATACTGGGGATGGAACCCAGGGGCATTCTACCTCCAACCTACACACCCAGCCCTATTTTATATTCTTTATTTTGAAACGGGGTCTCACTAAGTTGCAGATGACAGTCTCACTAAGTTGCAGAGGGCGGTCTCACTAAGTTGTGGAATACCTCATTAAGTAGCTGAGGTTGGCTGTGAACCAGCGATCCTCCTGTATCAGCCTCCCAAGTAGGAAGGTTGTATGTGTCTAGGAGTTTGTCAATCTCTTCTAGTTTTTCAAAGTAATTATTAATGATCCTCTAGATTTTCATACTATTGGTAATGATATCATCTTTTTCATCTCTTATTTTGGTAATTTGGGTTGATTCTCTCTTTCTTTTGATTAGATTGACTAGTGGTCTATCTATCTTGTTTATTTTTTCAAGAATTCAGTTTCTGGCTTTGTTGACGTTCTGTATTATTTTTCGTTCTCTATATCATTAATTTCTGCTCTGATTTTAGTAGTTTCCTGTCTTGTACTGGGTTTGGGGTTAGAGTGTTCCAGCTTTCAAGGGCTTTGTGTTATATCATTAGATTATTTATTTGGTAATTTTCTATTTTTCTTATGTGGGCTATGAATTTTCCTCTTAGTACTGCCTTTGATGTGCCCCAGATGTTTTGATATGTTGTGTCTCTGTTTCTAAGAATTTTTAAATTTCTCCTCTTATTTCTTCTGTGACCTGTTCCTCGTTCAGCAGTGTAGTGTTCAGTCTGTTGTTACTCTGGGTCTTTTTGTAGTTGATTTCTAGTTTCATTCTATTGTGCTCTGAAAAGACCCAACTTAGATCAGAATGTATGAAATATGATGCAGAGTTATTTCATGCACAGGATAAGGCAGTATAACTAGAGTGTTTTCTATAAATATTATGATAATTTCATTATTACCTTCAAACATGTTTTGCTTGTGCAGCAACTTAAACCCAGAAAAGTTGTCTCTGATTGCTTCATAATTTACTTAATATTAATTTATTTTATGGGCTTCTGGATTTCAAGCCATCTTCTTGGTCTTCTACAGGTACTGTACATTTTAGATGAAGATTATATATTATGAGTAAAGAATGAAGATCACAAAACATGTTTCAATGACAGTAATATTGCCTTTATCCATTACTGTTTTTGTGTATGCTTTTCCATTTCCTTTTATTTTATAATATGGTTCCTTGAACTGAAAAATTTGCAATTATAAATTATAAACTATATTATCCTATAACTATCTTGTTTTGACTTTATTTTAATCCTTTCCCTTTGGAACTATAGAGTCCTACACATTTTGCACACAATTTGACAGTTTTTGTGCAATTCTTATGGTAAGATTAAAAAATTTTTCTGACAATATTCATTTCAAATTATTTACCAATAGTAATTATCCAGAAATACCGTCTAAAAAACATGTTTATAAGTATTAAGAAAGTTCTTGCCAGGTCAAATCTGCATCAAATTATGTATTTTAATCAAATTATTTTTTATCTTTCTAGTTATAAGACCATACCACATATCATAATTGTGCATTAAATATTTTTATGACTTTGATACTTTAGGATACTTTGCAAGAGAATTATTAAAATAAAAAAATCTGACAACAAGCATTCGATACTAGGGTTTCAATTTATATTTTAACTTCATGTATCTCTTTATTCATTTATTTACTTATTTTTTGCGGTACTAGGGATTGAACTCAGGGTTATTCTACCTCTGAGCTACATCCCCAGCTCTATTTTTTTTTTCTTTATTTTGAAACAGGGTCTCACTAAGTTGCAGAGTGCCTCACTAGGTAGCTGAGGCTGACTGTGAACCAGGATCATAAGGTCTCAGCCTCCCAAATTCTGGTATTACAAGTGTGCGCCACCATGCCCCGGCTTAATCATTTATTTTTATATGATTATTTGACTTAATACTAGGCATGCTATTTGAAATTAAGCTTTTTTCTATGATTTTTTTGACTGTGCTAGAAAAGAATAAAAAAGAAATATTTTTTGAAAGCCAGTTACTCTATGAAGAATCTCTTTGTGTTTGGTATGCTGTTTCTAGTGTATTTATTTATATCTGGTAAGTTTAGATTCTTAGAGAGTAAATATGTTATAAATGCTTGGAACTCAGAAGAGTAGGTATTATTTTAATATATAGTTATTAAAATATGAAACAGATTTTAAAATAAATTGAACAAGTTATGACTTCTTGGGAAGTATCTAATTAAGGGCCTAGGCATTATGGAATTTTATTGCAGAAATGATACTTGGACTTTACAAAGCTCATGGTTGCCATAGTAACTTTACTTCAGCATTGCACATACAGCTTTTTTATACATTGAATATTAAGTTTGCCAATATAATTGAATTATATTTTCTGTATTTGGTATATTATTTTAAATTTTCACACAAACAAGTGTTTTTGTTTGTTTGCTTGTTTTGTATTTTAGAAGGTAGACAGGAGTCTGAGAAATGCTCATACTTTTTCTCCTATACAATAAATACAAATAAAATCATTTGAAGGCTATAATTTTTGTTTTAATATTTAACTAAACAATATACCCCTTGATAAAAATGGTGAAACATGTTTGTGAATTTGATTAAGTTACCATCATCTAGTCTGTTATGCATTTTCTTTATCCTATTTTTCTCTATTTGTTATAGTACAGTATAATCTTTGTAAGAACAGAAGTTTTATTTCTAACAATGACTATTAAGGGCCTCTCAGAAGATTCTTAATAAATTTTGTCAAGTGCAATGAATAAATAGAACTATGATAGTTTAAAAATAAAAATATAAACATTTTTAAAATGTTTATTTAAATCAGGGATAAATATTTAATTGTTAGTAAGTTGAACATTTACATTTTGTATTATCTCATTCCCACTAATTGTTAAAAATTCTTTTCATGTTTATGACATAACTTGAACAGACTAAGTACTATTGTTTGTACTTTCTATTTAAATAAATTAAAGACAGAATTTAAACAATAAGAACAGTGTATATAATAAAATTATATTATATTAATTATATTATATTAATATTATGAACATGGGCTCTACATTACAGATTTGAGTAAGGCTTGTAATCTAGATTCTCTAACAGAATTTTGTTACTAAATGACATTTTTCTATCTATTACTATAAATGAGTTTTTCTATGTATTTTTGTAAATCAGAATAAAGAAAAATAATAGATACTTCAATGAGGAAAACAGAATTATTGTATCACACTGAAGTGAAATACTCCATTAACCTTTTCACCTTTGGGAAATTAGACTGACTTCAGAGTTTTCCAATTTAATGTACTTTCACCTCATTTTTTCCCCTTTAGCTCCGAATTTGTAAACAGTGTTTTCCAGGGACTGAATGGACATGATATTTTTCCAATAGAATTCTCAGGCCATACATGCTGAAATATTTTAAACAAAAGATAAAGATGAACTCAAAATAAATGAAAATTATTACTTTTGTTTTATTTTACACACACACACATACATATTCTATGTAGGACAGAAATTGCTAGCATTTATGAATCAATCAATGATATTTTAAGCTCTCTAGATGATAGTGTTTGACATTGTATTCATTAAAAAAGCTATAGATTTTTTACTTTAAATATTTACAGTAATTTTATCATCTATGGGGTGCAACAGAAAGGAGAATAAAAATGAAGGTGATGATGTTCAGTTTGTAATACTGTGCAAAGAAGGATATTTTTCAATTTTTTAACATATTAAGATGTATTTCTCCAAATTATCATGTTGCATCTTCTAATAGACATAAGTATTCCTATTTAAATGGCAAAATTTATAAAAATATTTTAAAAGTATGTATCCTTTAAAAACTGTATTGTTGCAAAATAACTACATAAAAGTGATATTAAAGATAAGAGTTTGATATGGATGTGTTTATTTGAATTTCATGTATTTAAGACATGTCACTGTGAATATAGCAAAATTTAAATCAAACTAGGCATGGTGGCACATGCCTGTAATGCCATAACTTGGTGGGAGGCTGAGCTAGGAGGATTGCAGATTTGAGAACTGCCTTGGCAAACCATCAAGACCCTCAGCAACCTAGTGAGAAAAAGTAAAATATAATACATAAAGAAAAAATAAATAAATAGATATACAAAGGCTGGGGATATAGCCCAGAGTTAGAATACTCCTAGGAGCATTCCTTGTACCAAAGAGTGGACAACAAAGTAGAAGCCAAATGATATTCATTCCCCCCCCTTCTCTTTTTACCTTTTTAAAAGAGAAAATTAAATATCAAAACTATCCACTATTTTGAGTCCAGGTATATTAACTATCAAGGATATTTAAACTATAGCCAGAATAGCTATGTATATAAGTGTAGCCTTAACACATTATGTATGAGGAAAACGCACTAATCTATTCTTGTGTTTTGCACATTTAACACACTTTAATTTTCAAGGTTATTTGCCCAGATCACTCTTTTTAAATCACTACCTATAATCAAAGTAATGTTACATCAAACTAAATTACTCCATGCTTTAAGCAAATAAGCAAACAAAAAGTAAAAGTATCAAAAAAAATTACATTTAGTTTCAGAATATTGTTTTTCCCAATATCATATCATAAAGACAAACACAACTCATTATGGTATTTGTGAATCCTCATTCATGAAAAAAAACACAGGTACATTATTTCTCCATGGTATTAAACTAATACAGAAGCTTTGGTCATGAATGATGATGATATGCCTGATCCTGGTGATGTGTCTGGTTCTACCTCTTTCTGGGGCATCTTACATTTTTTTTTTCTGGTACTGGGGATGGAACCCAGAGGAATTCTACTTTTGAACTACACTCCCAACTCTATTTTTTATTCTTTATTTTGAAGCAAGTTCTCACTAAGTTGTGAAGGGCCTCACAAATAAGCTGAGGCTGGCTGCAAACTTGTGATTCTCCTGTCTCAGCCTCCCAAGTACTGGGATTGCAACCATGTACCACCATGCCTGACTCATTTTACAACTTATTAATGAGAGCTAAATTGAATAACCTCTGTAAACACTGCTATACTTCATGAAATCAAGTGCATCTTTGTCAGAAACTATGCTATAAAATACTGGGTGAATAAATTTTAAGATGCCTCAGTTATGACATTTAATCATGTGTTTGAATTGTATGATATAAATTAGGCTGATTATGTCCTAGGCCATTTGATTCAGAACTTATAATTGAAATACATTAAAGTCCATACACTTATTGGGTTAATTATAGATATAAATCAAGAGAGTCTACATGTTTTTTATCTTTTTCAAGTTTCAGAATAAAGTTTTTAACAAATCAAAGTATTAGATTTCCTGTAGAGTATACGTTTAGATGTATGTGTTGAATTGATTTATTTTTATACTATTGTTTTTGGTGCTCAGGACTGAATCCAGGTGTGCTCTATGTCTGAGCTGCACCCTAGCCCTTTCTATTTTTTTGCATTGAAACAGGGTTTTTATAAGTTGCTCAGGGACTGGCTAAGTTGCTGTTGCTGTCCTTGGACCATAATGCCTCTATCTCTGCCTCCAAAGTATCGAGAAAATTAATTCAAATACCTTTTTGTTAAGCATATACCTGCAGTGCAGAGGAATTACAACTTTTGGGGTTTAAATAAGATTTAATACCAGTTTGAATTTTATATACATTTAACTTTTTGTTTGTTTGTTTTGTTTTTTGTGGTACTAGGGATTGAACCCAGGGGGTATTCTACCTCTGAGCTACACCCCCAGCCCTACTTTTTATTCTTTATTTTGAAACAGGGTCTCACCATGTTGCGTTAAGCCTCAATAAGTAGCTGAGGCTGGCCAAGAACCCGGATCCTCCAGTCTCAGCTTCCCAAGTACTGGGATTACAAGCGTGTGCCACCATGCCTGGCTTACTTTTTTTGTTCATTGAGTTTGTAGGTAACATATTTACATAAAATGTTCTTGGATCAATAATACATGCTTGGTTTAATACTGAAAATTGTAGCATATCATTTTAATAACATTTAGTATAAATAATAGTATTTTAATTTAGACACTAAAGAAAATGTTATGGAAAAATTTGTAGGCTAGTCAATTAAGTTACATACATTTCCTTTGATTTTTTTTTTCTTTGTAGATAGGAAACCAAAAATTTACTTTCATATATACATTTGTTTCATTCTTTCATTCAATAAGTTATTATTTGAAGCCTACTTCTGACAAATGATTGGTAAAGGAAGTGAGATCTATGAGAGTGAACAGAGAAAATTCTATCATTATATTTTTAGAGCTTAAAGGACTTGTAGAGAAATAAAAATGCAAAAATCAATAATATCCTAAAGTATTACATACTTATTATGCTTTTTCAATATTATTTGATCATAAAATAATTTATTTTCTTTTATCCTTCTCTGATACTATATATTGTACTTTTTAAAATGTATGCATACTGAAGATAGACTTTATTTTTACCATAAATGATCAGTATTTAAGGGAATAGATAAATTTAACTGATTTGAACATTTCAAAATAAATATCTGCATTGAAACATCATATTACACCCAATTAGTCTGTATAATTTAAGAGTATTTATGCATTGGTTGAAATAAGTTAAATTTACTTAGAAATAAACTCCTCAAGCAAAATTATTTCTTGAAAATTAAATGTTTCTGTAAAATATACAAGGAGATCTAATTAGCTTAGGTCCTTAGACAAGTATTCCCTTGGGGTATGACATTAAAGGAATTGTAGTACAACAAAAGTAAACAACAGCAAAATATGAGTCATGTGGTTTCTAAAGGTTGCCTTTTCATTGTTGATTATTTTCTCTGTTATGCAGAAATTTTAGATAATACTAATTTGGACAAGGTTTTCCCTGTGTGTCTGTGTGATTCTATAAGTTTTACAGCTTTCTCATCTCAAGTTTAAGTTTTTAATCCATTTCTTATTTATTCTTGTGTGTGGTATAGGAGAATGATCCAATTTCTTTTGCACACGGATCTTTAGATATTTTCTTAATTTAAGTGATTATTCTTTCCCCATTGTATATTTTTGGCATTCTTGTTAAATATAAGTTGTCTGTATGTGTGTGAATTTATTTCTGGTATTTCGGTATTGATTCAGTAGTCTGTATGTCTGCCTTAATGCCAGAACTATACTGTAATTTGTAACATGTTTTGAAATAAGAAAAAACAATAACTCCAGTTTTGTTTTACTTTACTACAATTGTTTTGACTAACCATCATATTTTTTTCTTCTTTCCATATGAATTATAGAATTGTTTTCTCTATTTATGAAAAAAAACATCACTGCTGTTTTGGTAGAGACTCCACGGAATCTGTAGGTGGCCATTATATTCTGAAGAAAAAGAAAGAATGCCTGAAAAAAAACTATAACTATGTGGAGACTGAATCAGTCATCAAAATTCCCCTAATTAAGGAAAGCCCAGAACCATAAGGCTTAAATGTTAAAAGTATTCATGCTAATCCTTGTTTAAATTTTCAAAAAATCAAAGAGTAAATAACATTTTTTAACTAGAATTAGTTTAGAATTAGAAGGATTAGTATTTCCATGATATCAAAGCAAAGAATAAAACAAGAAAACTATAGGCCAATATTCCTGATAAATATAAATGCAAAAACTTTTTAACAAAATACTAACAAATCAAATCTGTCACATTAAAAATATCACACACTATGCTGCTCATTTCTGTATACCTTGAATGCAAGAATGATTCAATATGTGAAAATCAATTAATGTGATATGTCACATTAGCAAGATAAGGAACAAGATAATATGATTATCTCAATAGATGCAGGAAAAGTATTTGAAAAAATTCAGCACATCCTTGTGATACCCTGAGTAGAGGATTAAAGTGAGACTTGACCAATCTTCTGACCCATGAGTGCTGTGAGATAAAAAAGCAAATTAGTAAATATGTGTTTTTACAAGCCAGTAAATTTTTGAAAATTGGTTACACACCAAGGAAAACAAGAACTAACATACGTAGGCTGATAAATCTTCCAGAATTTCATAGGAGCACAACCTACAATATGAGACATTTTTAGTTGTAAAGGTGGTAAGTAAATCATATGAAAATAGGTGCTGATTACTTAATCCTGCTGCATGAAAATAGCATGTCACTTGAACTCATAACTATTCATTTGTCAGTCTAAGTGAAAAATGGCCAAGAAATGTGACAGTGTATCTTCTGTTTGTAGGACAGTGAAAATATATCATCTGGAGAACATGTTTTCTAAGCATAATTCAACTTTATTGCAATATAAATATATTTCATATGGAAATACATATAATTCTTCTTTCTACAGATACATTAACCCTGTCTCATGGGAGGTAACACAAACTCTAAATTAGCAATGGTCTTGTAGTTGAAATTTGGAAATTCTGAGCCTAGATAGCTGTATTCTCAGAAAGTCTGTAAAAATATTTGCTATTAATATATGTCCTACCCACTTTTAATACTGAATAATGGAACAGGGAAAGTACAGACTCAATTAAAAGTCTCATTTGAAATATTCTTTGAGTATACCAATTCTGAATAAGTGTCTTTTTCATTACACTTCATGACACCAGCCTCTAAATTTTTAATTTTATTTTCCATTATCTTGCATAACCGTATATGAAATGAATACTTGAGAGTATTATCCACTAAACATTAGGCAGAAGATAGAAGTACATATCTTATTCATAATACTTTGAAGGCTTAAAGTCATCTGAAATCTAAGACAATGCAGACAGATATAATGGTATTACAGTCACATAAGAGAATTTTCTTGTTCATTATACGGAGTGATGGAACATGATACTGGCCAATTACACTAAAATAGCTCTAGGATATGAATTATTTAAATAATAATCGACAGTGCTGTGTAAAGTTTGAACTTTTTTGAAATTGAAGAAGAAAAAAGGAAGAGAACAAGAAATGCTGCTTTGGAAAACAACCAAGGAAGGTTAAATTTGAATAACCAAATATTTGTAGTAAACTTGATGGAATTTTCAATTTGCAGAAAAGTGTGCAAACAACAGAAAATGGTATGACTGTTTTATTGGACTGAAGAGACAGGTTAGAAACATGACTAACAGAAGCAGCATCAGTTCAAAGAGAAAGAAAATTATAGCAGGTGTGAGCCCTAAATTGTGCATAAAATTTACATATAGTTCAGTTTCTAACCACTGAAATTATTGATGCACAGGACAAAACTTTAGTAATTAAAATACAAACAATTATATTGTTTTTCAGATGTTCCCTCTAGGAGATACTATAACTGGTAAACTTATTAAAAACAATAAATCATTTAAAATCTGTGAAAATTATTCTAAGGGTAAATATAAAATAGAGATGTTTTACAATATCTACTAAATTTTAGGGGCCACTTAAAAATATTTCAACACATGTATTAAAAGTACTAGTAATTCAACAATTACAAAACTTTTTTATTTTTTTTTTTTTTTTGTGGTACTGGCGACTGAACCCAAGGGCATTCTACCTCTGAGCTACACCCTCAGCCTTATTTTTATTCTTTATTTTGAAACAGGGTGTCACTAAGTTGCAGAGGGCTTCACTAAGTAGCAGAGGCTGGCTACAAACCTGCAATTCTCCTGTTTCAGCCTCCCAAGTATTGGGATACAAGTGTGCATCACCACACCTGGTTTTACAAAACATTTTAAACAATTGAAAATCTGAGTAAATTACAAACAAAATCTATGTTCGTGCAATAGAGGCTTGCCACAGCTTCTTAATAGCTGAATTTTGAGCAAGTCTTGGTACATTGAAGACAATGTACCAAGGCAGACAATTCCAAAAGGAGAAATGTGTGGCGACATATCCTACATTGCATTATGTTATATTCTGGAAATTTGTGGTGCTTTGGGTTTTGCTTTCACATTAATTATAAAGAAAAATTTCTTAGAAACAGATAGTGGACAGACAGATTATGATTCCTCAATATTAGCTGAAAAAGCAGTGCCTCAAGACAACCCATAAGAAATTCATTAACCACATACAAACATTAGTCAGGAATGGGCTTTGCAAGCTTAGTTACTAAACAGCCTTATGTTCCCTCTCAGCACATAGGTATAGAAACAAAATAAATAAGCCAAAGAGACTTAGGTCTACTATTTTATCTATTAGTAAAGAAGGCTTTAAGACAGATACTTTGTCCACTTTCCCCTTGTCTCCCTGGAACTTCACCAGACACATTAACTCTCTAACTGTCTGAGAAAAAGATATGAACACTTCTAAAGGAGCTAACAAATAGTAAAGATTTAAACTAATGAATAGAGACTATTCATTGTTAATCTTTAACACTGCTTTGTACTAAAAGAATCTTTATATACATATTTCATTTTGTAACCTTTACTGTTTTCTTAATCCCATCAAATACCATGGGAAACAGCTTTTCTAGTTAAGGATGTACCTACTCAACCTTTAGAAAAATAAGACTGTAAAAATTCCAGTTCTATGCCTCACTGCAAAAAAGATAGTACAAAAAACAGCTACTAACAAGCAATAAACAGATATGCCTCTTCACTGCATTCAGTGTGAGCATTTTCTCACAACCTCTTCTCAATCCACACCTATCGAAGGATCCTCGACCCCACTAAGTTCATGAGACTGGCCTTGAACATGCAATTCTCTTGTTTTGGCCTCCCAAGTGCTTACAGGCATGGGCTACTACTCTTGGCTTGAATATATTCATTTAATGACATATTATATGATGTGTTAAAGGAAAGCCATATACAAACATGAGAAGCACACAATAACTGATTTTACTCCCATAATATTCCCAGTATTAGAGAAAAGATCACAGAAAAAGTCTGAATACAACTTCAAGAATATTAAAATGCAAGAGAATTTGTAAATACTGATGTGACCTAGTGAACAAGTACTGAAGAATGTTAGGTGAGATGTTAGCCAATAGAATGTGTCCAGAACATTCAGTTGTTCCTAAATTTGCAGTTATTTTTCTTTTTGTTTTCTAATTGGCTTTCTTGCTACAGAAAAAGTACATGATAGAATACTACTTAGCCTTCACAAAGCAGAATATATTGCCATGTTTGGCAACATTGATAAACCTTGAAGACTTTTGCTAAGTGAAATAACCCAGGCAGAGAAAATTAAATGCTTCACAATCTCAGTTATATGTGGGCCTAAAAATATTGAACTCACAGATGTAAAAGGCAAAATGCTGAATACCAGGGGCTGGAGTGAGTATGGACAATAAAGATAGGGCAACATTTGGTAAAAGATACAAAACTGTAGAGAATACAAATCAGTTCAAGAGATCTATTGTACAATTTGGTGACTGTAGTTAATAAAAATATACTGTGTTCTTAAAAATTGCTAAGAGAGTATTCTCACCACAAAAATGATAATTTTGTGAGGTTCTGCATATAATAGTTAAATCAACATATCTCTTCCAAAATTTGTACATATTTCAAACTTCTTGTTGTATGTGGTAAGTAGATAATTTTTATTTGTCACTAAAATTAATTTTTAAAAAGAAAGATAACCTTTCTCCTGTGTTAAAGGCAGAAGGTGTGTGGGGCAAAGTCAGCCTTCATGATTGCTTTCAAAAAGATGGCTCCAAGCTCTTTGAGAAACACTGTCCTGGCCGATGCAACAATTTGAAAGAGACTTGAAAAAAGTTTTAAATCTTAAAGTTTTCCTCTTTTTTTGTACTGGGGATTGAACCCAGGCTATTCTACCTCCAAGCTACACTATACCTCCAGACTTATTTTATTTTTACTTTGAAACAAGGTCTTGCTAGGTTGATCAGAGTCTCACTACTTGCTGAGGCTGTCCTTGAACTTCCGATCTTTCTGTCTCAGTCTCCCAAGTAGGGGAATTACAGATGTGTATGGCCAGATCTGACTTAAATCTTAACGTTTTCTAAAGTACATGCTCTAAGAAAAGGAATATCAGGGAAAGGAGAAAATAATGCAATATACTTATGTCAAGTATACTGTAGTGCAACCAAAAAAGACAGGGGAAGTTCCACCAGTTCCAGACAATCCAAAGAACTGAGGAGTCAAGGTATATAATGCCTTTACTCAGTGAGAACAAAGTGGGTGTAGGAGGCATCCACACAGCAGAAAGCCCTGGTCCAGTTAGAAGGCAATCAGGATAAGGTGGATATTTGACAACTATGTTCTCCTAAGCAGAGCTACAACAGGCAGCATGCTGCTTTCCACTGATGAGCTCGGTTACTTTTATACAATAGTGAATTCTGTTGGAAGAGGCAAGAAAGCACAACTGACACCATGTGCTGACTGTCTCCACATACACACTCAAATTGTATGTTAGGAAACAAAATTTATCTGCTTCAAGCAGAAAATGAAAACTTTATTTTTGGCAAAAACCTTCTAAAATTTAAATTTAATATGCAAGGTTTGAACATGCTCATCATTTAGCCTTTCTTCTAGCATAACTGAATGAATGACTGAGCCCACATTATATAATATTGAATTTTAATGATTACTTAACTGTTATAAGACACATTTTGTTACTTGATAGCAGTGTTTTTATACACAAGAATATTATCATTAAGTCAATATTTTCTTATATTAATTATTAAAGTATTAGATAATTTTAATTGTAGATCTCTAAGAATATTTATTATCCCTTTACCTAGTTAGCATTATCAAGATTGTAAGCACAGAATTTAGAAAGAAAGAGTAGCTTTTTCAGGATAAGCTATGCAGATTCAATTCTTCATATAGTGTGGGCAGGAATCTCACAGAAACCAGAAAATAATATATATGAGTCTACCCAGAGAACAAATATACCCTTCCAAATAGAAAGTTTAAAAGACTGAGTCATTTGGCTCCTCAGAAAAGTGGAAACACACACACTTGCTTGTTTCATGTCCAAGAAACCATTCCTCCAAGTCTGAGGAACATTGACATAGCCACTTGATTGCTATTCTAAATTACCATAAGATATTTCAAATTCAGTGAAGCAGTGAGTTTGAACTATCTTCTAGGTACACAGGTACACAGGAGAGATAGCAGATAGATAGATGAAAGATGATAAAGATGATAGATCAATAGAAAAATGAGAGATTATAGATGATGATCATAGATGATGATAGATGATAGAAGATTAGCTAAATAGATGATAGATAGGTGATTGATAGATTGATAGATAGATAGATGATTGATAGATAAATACCCAGTAACAACAAAGACACACATGCTAACATCAAGAATTATAATTTTATTGCATGGGTTTCTTTTAATACATATTAATGATGCTAATAGACCACATTTTTCTCATACCATCTTTCTTTCTTTTAGCCTTACTCTCTTCTGTCTACTCTAACTCTGTCATCATGCCAATCAGATCACTTCTCATCTCAGTGTTGGATGGTTGCAGTTGACTCATAGGTCTTTGCTGCCTAAAGTGTGTAACAACAGAAAGATCACTTAGGTGAATATCAAAATCACACAATCCCAGGCCCCACTCAGCATCTCTTGAAACAGAATACAGATGTTATTAAGATTTCTGCATATCATTTGTGTACTCAGAATTTTGACAAAATTTCTAGTTTATCTATGTCTTTCCTATTGTTTTACTATTAGTTTCTCCTATTCATGGTATGCAATGCTGAGTTTGTACAGAATCACCAAATTTTCTGTGGCCTTATATATGCATAAGTAATTGTCACATATACTAATAACAATAATTTAATTAGGAATTCTAGTTCTGGATAAGCAGATGAAAGTATTCTTATTCTTTTTCTTTCCTGTTCTGCAAGAAATGTCCTTTGAGCTCTTCTTCATTCAAAAGAGGAGCTTTTATGGTGGGGCGTGGTGTCCCATGCTTTTAACCCCAGTACTTGGGAGGCTTAGAAAGGAGTATTGCAGCTCCGAGGATAGCTTCAGCAAATAGTGAGATTCTCAGAAACCTAGTGAGATTCTGCTTCAAAATGAAAATAAAATAGGGCTAGGTATGTAGCTTAAAGGTAGAATGCACCTGAATTGAATCTCCAGTACCACCAAACATAAATCAAAACTCTAACATGTAAAATCATAACACATAGCTCAGAATAATCAACCCCAGATATCCTTCAAGGATTGTAAATTTTAAAGAGGAAGGAACAAACCTTGAAATAAACAACCCTCATATGAGAAGTGTACAAATCTATGCTAGGAAATGATACAAAATTAGAAAATGGTACATTTATGACTAAAATTCAGGTATATCAATATTTTATAATTTATGCTCCCATGATAGTATTAGATTAAAACTGCTTTACTTAGTTCGAATTCTTCTTTTATTATCCTAGCCTCATGTAGCAGTTAAGAATATAGACAGAAATTAAGCAGACTGGAGATGGAATCACAGCCCATCCTCTCAGTAAAGCAAGGCTCAATGCCAGACGTTTAACTTCCTTGAGCTACGTCATTCTGTTACTAAACTAGGAAACACACACACACACACAAAAAAAAAACCCTGACTAACTTATAGATTTGCTATGGGTGGTAAATGCAATGATGCATAGGAAGTAATTAGAATGTACACCGTTCCAAATAAATGTTAGCTATTTTGTAATTACCACTACTATAATATGTTTAAACTTACTTAGCCAATATTATTATCATGCATTATCTGAGCACATTAGTATCTTTTGCTCATATGCAATTTCTTACACAGAAATTTGAATGCGAATATTTATTGAACATCTATCAAATGACATTCTTCCAGCAAGTTGACATTTTGATTATCCATAAAAAGTTATAATAGTGTAGGAAAATTTTGAGGTAAATTTTTTTCTATTTTTTATTAAGAACTCAATCTATGTAGATTATTATGGTTTTGTTTTTGTTGTTGTTGTTGAAAATGCTCTAGTTCCTTTTGCTGTGAAATAGCCATACATTTTCATAAACAAATTCAATTTTCTCTTGGCCAATTTTGAGAATCTACACACTCCGTTTTCTGCGTTTCTATCAGTTTAATCACTAAAATACTGTAGATGCAAAATATATAACATCTTTTCCTCATCAATTTCAAGGTCCATTATAGAACTCCCTCTATCAGAAGATTAACAAAAGAAAGCATAATAACATTTACTCAATATATGCTTTTTTAGTATTGGATAATTCAGAAATGAAGACCCAAAAGCCATGTATTTTTATGTTTAGTTTCAATGAAGAATGTCGAATTGTGTAGAAATGTGATTTCACAAAAAGGGGGGAGAGCATAAACTGAAGGACTTCAAAAATTTAGTAAGGCCCATTTGTTCAACTTTTCACACAATGTAGGTAAAAAAAATTGTCTTCTCGAGTTTTTATGGTTTGGTTTGGGGAAAAGGAATTCTAGTTTCTATAATCCACATTGAGAAAGAGGAATTCCAGTTTATATGACTTGGCTTGGGAAAAATAGTGAAAGAAGAAAGAAGACTGGAAGAAGGTCAGGGAGAATTTCCTTCAGCTCTAAGTACCCAGCATGCCAAAGTGCCCCTTACTGGGGTTCCAGTTTTTTAACCTTACCAACACATTTTTATATATCTATTTTTCCTTCTGTAAAAATGCCAGAATTGCCTGGCGTAGTGGTGCATGCTTGTAATCCCATCATTTGGGAGGCTGAGACTGGAGGATCCAGGTTCACGACCAGCCTCAGCTACTTAGTGAGGCTCTCCACAACTTAGTGAGATCCTGTTTCAAAATAAAGAATAAAAAAATAGAACTGGGGGTGTAGCTCAGAGGTAGATGCCCAATCCCCAGTACCACACACACACACACAAAAAAAAATATTGTCAGTATTCTTTTATTGTAAACTATACTATCAAAGATCAGGGGAAATGTAAAATATGTTTAATTTTTTCCTTGAACTAGCCAAGTTTTAGAAGCAACATAAATGCATAAAAATATATTAATCACATATTTACAGTAGATAAATTAAAAAGTACAGTATAAATTGTTAAAATTTTAAATTAGTTTATCTAAATAGGAACATGATAGGTAAGAATCAAGCATTACCTTTCTCAAATTAGGTTACAATATGATAATTCCTCCATAAAATTAATAAATATTACTTACTTATGTAAGAGACTACAAAACAAGCTTGTTTGAAGCTTGAAAGAATATTTAGAAATTAACATTCCAAATGAAGCTCCTGCTTTAAAAGAATATTCTAAATACATTTTGCTAAAAAAAACTGTTTTACTCTATATATGTACTTTTACTTTTTCATCTATTGAAATTAATTATTTCTGTACTGCATTCATGACATCTGCTATTCTAGTGGATTGTAGTCTATTGATTACAATGAAAAAAATCTCATCGTACATCTCTGTAATTACTCAAGAGGTAAAGAAGTAGGTAATGGGATATGATGAATAGATAGCTCTCTCTCTTAATATTAATTATGTAACTTTAGGCAGACTGCTATTTGACCTTTTTTTACCAAGCAGCTTGCCTTCACCACCCACAACTGTTGTACATACATGATCACTTGGCTGTCAATACTCATAGCCATCTGTTATGATGGCAACATGCCTGCTCTTAAAATACTGTGACAGCTTAGTCTGCAGTTGCCAACAAAATAGATTGGCAACATGAAATTCTGAAAGCGCTTTCTCTTTTTCACCATAAAGCAAAGCCACATTAACATCCACATGGCATCTTACCAACATGCCACCTGTTCGTTGTTTTTAGGCCAAAAATATTCATGGAAGGAGCAATAGTGTGTACTTGAGAAAAATTAGTGAGGATATGTTGTGAAAAACTTATGTACTTATGTGCTAATCTGCTTTAAAAATGTATATATTTTAACAGTATAAATAGCTGTGCTCAACAAGAGCCATAATACTATTTTAAAATTGAAATTAATATTGTTGACATTTTGTATTTAGGTAGTGTGGACATGTAAGTGTATATAAAGAGCAATAATTCATGCAGAACATGAGCCAAAGCACATACTCTTGCTTCAGGATCTCAGAGCCAGAGGCAGCAAAGGGCTGGAAGAAATAAAGAAAGCTACATCATTATGATCCAAAGATTCTACCATTACCTGACCTTGTAAAAAGTGGTATATGCTCATGGTACCCCAGTGTTCTTTTCCATTTCCTTCTCTCTGTTCATATACAACTTCCTAGGAAGAACCATTAGTGCCTGGAATGCCCCACTCCCATTATGTTGATACTGGGAATCTGAACTGTTAATGCCTCTAGTTTCAGAATGGTAGGAGAACAAAACTATTACCTCCAAAATCATTCCACATTTTCACTACTCTATCAAGTTACAGTCTTTCATTAAACACAGTCAGTTTGAGGAAGTATTCATGAGACTGGTGTGCAGTAGGAGTATTTATATCTGAAAGAGAGACATTTACCTATGTTTAGCCCATGAAGGTAGATATACTAAGATGCTTAGAACAGGAAAGAATTGCTGGGGTCCAGCCTTCAAGGCAGTGGGGGTGGGGTCGAAGGTCCCTCGACAGATATAGAATGAGACAAGGTCGAGAGAATATGCTCACACCCAATGCAGTGAAAAAGCGTATCTGTTTTATTGTTTGTCGCTGTTTTATACTATTTTTTTTTCTGCAATGAGGCATATAGAACAGGAATTTCCACAGACCTGTTTTTCTAGTTTTTCTAAAGGTTATCCTTAACCAGTCAAGTTTACAACATGCATATAAAAATTCTTTTGTATATAAAGATTCTTAAAAACACAACACGTATATAAAAATTCTTTTCTATTAGTTAAAATCTTTACAATTTGTTTAACACCTTTAAGCAGTGTTCTATCTTATCTCAGGTAGTTAGAAGGTTAATGTATCCTGTAAAAATTCCAGGGAGACCCAGAGGGAGTGGGCAAAAGACTATTTGTAGTAGCTATTTAGATAAACTTGCAAAGCCTGTTTCTAGACTAATGCTTGTAAGAGGTTAACGAATTGGGTTGTCTC
Source organism: Graphiurus murinus (assembly GCA_004027655.1). Lineage (NCBI taxonomy): Eukaryota > Metazoa > Chordata > Mammalia > Rodentia > Gliridae > Graphiurus > Graphiurus murinus. The sequence goes on along the minus strand of PVLC010001335.1, from coordinate 100,887 downwards.
GAGGCATTGCTTTTTTTTTTTTCAGCTAAGAGATCACTATCTCTCAGGCCACATGTTTCTAAGAAATTTTCCTTTATAATTAATGTAAAAGCAAAGCCCAAAGCGCCCCAAATTTCCAGAATATAATAATGCAAAGTGGGATATGCCACACATTCCTTCTTTTGGAATCATCTGCCTTGCAGGACTCCAGTGGACCTAGCCTTGCTAAAGATCCAGCTATTAAGGAGCTGTGGCAAAGAATCCCAGCAACAATGGTAGGAATTGGGCACCGTATCTCTACCAGCTGTCAGTCTATAGTTTTCTGTGTATAAGACCTGAAAATACAAACAACACAAAATTTATTATTTTTTTCTCCATACACATTATTTACTATTATTTATTTATTTATTTATTTATTTTAATTGGTGCATTGTAATATACATCTTGATGAAGTTCAGAGTGATAGAGGCATACATGCATACAGCACACATTGAGCCCTCCCTCAGTTCCTACCCTACTCTCCCTCCCTTCCCACCTTTTGTGTTCAATAAATTGATTACCTTTGATAAGTTTGTGTATGTACATCAAGACCATTGAGATGTTTCCCTCTTCAGATCTTTCTCCCCCCTCCCATCTCCCTCTGTTAAGTTCCCTCCTTCACTCCACTAAGGCTTCTTCTCCTTTTTCTGGAATCCCTCCTGTGTCCTGATTTCTCCCTAGTTTCTGCATATGAGGATGAATATCCAACTCTTCACTTTTTGTGGTTACTAATTTCAGTTAGAATTATGTTTTACAGTTCCATCCATTTCCCTGCAAATGACATATTTTCTTCTTTATGGCTGGATAGAATTTCATTGTGCATATATCTTACAATTTTGTAATCTATTCATCTGTTGATGGACATCTCATCTGGCTCCATAGTTTGGCAATTATAAATTGTGCAGCTATAAGCATAGATATGCATACATTACTACGGTGGTCTGGTTAATTCTTTGGGGTAAATACCCAGGAATTGTACAGCTGGATCATATTGTCGGTTAACTCCCATCCTTCTGAGGATCTTCCACTAATTATTTGCAATCCCATGAACAGTGCACTAGCATTCCTAGTTCTTCACATTCTCACCAGCATTTATTGTTTGTGTTTTTAATGATTGCCATTCTAATTGGGGTTAAAGTGAAATCTCAGAATAGTTTTGATTTGCATCTCTCTGATTACTAATGATGTTGAATATTTTCATATATTTACTAGCCAATTGAATTTCTTCTTTTATGATGTGTCTATTTAGTTCACTTGTCCATTTTGTGATTGTTATTTGTTGTTCTTTTCTTTTCTCTTTTTTTTTTAGCAGTGAGTTTCATGAGTTCTTTGTATGCTCTAGATATTAGTCCTCTATCAGAGGAGTAGCTACCAAAAATCTCCCATTCTGCTTGCTCTCTCTTAGGGATCTTGATAGTTTTCTCTGCTGCACAGAAGCTCATTAGTTTAATACAATCTCATGTATTAATCCTTGTTTTAATTCCTTGTGATTTTGGGGTCTTCTTGAGGGAGTTTTTACCCATGCTTATATGTTGGGGTGTTAATTCCATGTTCTCTTCAAGTAACTGCAAAGTTTCTGGTCTTATTTTTAGGTTTAATCAATCTTGACTCTTGTTCAGGGTGAGAAAGTAGAATTTATTTCCATTTTTCTGCATATAAAAAATATTTGCCAACATAATTTTTTGAAGAAGCTATCTTTTTTCCCATATATCCTTTTGGCTTCTTTGCCAAAAATCAACTGGCTGTAAGTATGTGGACTTGTTGCTGAACATTTAATGTGCTCCATTAGTCTATATAACTGTTTTGTCCCTATACCATGCTGGTTTTATTGCTATAGCTCTGTACTATAATTTGAAGTAAAGTATTGTTATCTTTCCTGCGTAGTTCTTATTCCTGAGAACTATTTTAGTTATTTTTTCTTTTGCTTTTTTGTTGTTCCAAATGAAGTATTGATTTTTGTTTTTTACATGAGATTAGCCAGTCACAGAAAGTGAAGGGTGATATGTTTTTTTTTCTCATAATTGGAAGTTGGGTTCAATTGGAATACCAGAAAATCTTCAGATAATGGAGGAGAAACTCTAGTGGAGACAGGGAGGTAGTCGAGGGGAAGGGGTTGTGGAGAGAGAAGATCAATGAAGACATCACTTTCCATTGACATTATGTCCATATTTGAGAATATCAATGCTAATCTCAATGCCCTATATGGGGAAGGGTAGAGTGGGCAAGAAGCTGGGGGAAAGCCCACCGGGTGCTCTGTGCGTGTATGTCAACACCACTATGAATTGCATTATGATGTAAGATTATGAAGGACTATAATGCACCAATAAAAGCATTCAAAAGATAATAATAGAATAAAGCTTTAATATTATTTCATCTCACAATGCTTTCCAGTTCATATAATAAAGAGGTAACTCTCTGTTCTACATGCTCTAGTAAGCTTCTTTATCTACTCTATATGCATTACATGTGTTTGCCAGCTATCATCTTTTCAAACAGAAGCTGACATTTCAAATATTAATCTATGTAAGTTTCTATTCTAAAAACTCATATTTTAATTGCAGTCAGTCAGGATTAACAACGAACTGTGTTCAGTAAAGCTATGAATATCACTAACTGTAATTGACAGGGAACCGCTACCATTGAATAGATATCAGATGGGTGTGTAAGGTCCTGGAGGCAAAAGGCACACTCAGAACCCATTCCCGCCTTCATATGAAGAAATAGAATATTTCACTCTAATGTCATTTTATGCTCAATTACAAAGGGAAGAGTGCTGAGTTTATATGCTTAACAGTGTTTCAAAATAAGAATCTATCAATAATGGTTGTGTAGATAGAGTAGGAGTGGAGTATTTGGCACAGCTTTATTTTATACCTCTATTTATATGTATTTATATTTGCAAATAATCTGAATTTAGGTAAATTATAAGATTACTGTTAATGAATCTTGCCCTCAAATCTGTTAAAAGAATCATAGTGAGATACCAACATATAGTATGAAAATGGACCTTCAGACTATTGCATTTAAAACATCTAAACTGTTCATTAAAATATGGGATCTGCAACAGGACTCTAGACATTCTTATTTAGAATATACAGATGTGGTACCAGAAATGAGTTTTTATTTTAAGATATTATTTGATTCCTTTAGATATTGAATCTTAATAGCGAAATCATTGGGTCATCTACTGTATAAACTTATAGGAAGTGAGTTTATCACAAAGACATCTGGTCTAACAATATAATCTCTCCAACTTGGTAAAAAGCCATTTATGTGCATGATTAACATTAATTTCCCCTCCAAATATGCTTCCATAATAATTTTACTTTAAGTATTACCTAGGCAGTAGCATCTTATTGGAAACTACTGGCACGCTCATATCCAAATAACCTTCAGTACAAAGGAGAGAGTTTGGAATATGATGTCAATTTATTACAGTCTTCAACATTTACTCAAAGTGATATATTGAAGAAGAAAGTAAAAAGACATAAGGCAATTCATCACTTCATTACAAAAAGACCTATGATATTAATGTCCTTTATAACTGTTACATTCTGCTATGATTCAATGAGAGATGTTACTGAAAATAAAATTTAATAAGTGTTAAGCCACAAATATACCAATACTGAAAGCAATTTCTGGTTTCTGAAAGAACATATTATACACTTATTTTTGTTTTTTATGGAAACACTTTTTATTAAAATTTCATGTTTCTCAAGGGAGTAGATAATCCCCAGTGGAGATCCTAACTCGTTCAATTCCCCTTCAATGTGTCCAAGCTTGAGTCCTATAGGTCCTAGACATTCTGGGTTCTATAGATTCTGGTCCTATATGTCACCTATAAGAAAAATTAACATAATTTTTATATAATAGGGGGGTAAATGTTATATTAACCATAAAACATAAATTTAACATTGATAACTAATGTGAGATTGTGAGTCATAAGTTTGAAATTACATTTGTTTATCAGTATAACTTATTTTGACATTTCATGAGACAAGAATACAACATGATTATTTTCATAATGAAAATAATAAGATGTGATTCAGCCAATATTGCTCAAAAGCAGAACATGTCTCTGCACTAAAAAGATGTTCTGTCATGACCTCAAACCAGAAAAAATTATAATAATAATTTTTCCATTAAGAAAAGTGACTAGAATATAAGTAAACAAATGTACTTTTTAATAATCATAGAAAAAATCACTATTAATTAAGATCTGCTTTAACTTTTTTCTTCAAGTGACCTCCTAAGAAATATGATGAACTCTTAAACCTAAGCAACTAGATACAGCAATTCCATTGTGAAAGGAAGATTGTTTAATAATTTACAGTTATTTTACCTTGGGGATCTTACTGTTTTTAAAAAATTATCATAATAATGAATAGCAGTTATTGTTGATCAAATTAAAATGATAAAAATAAATGTGGCTGAATTTCATGTTATAGCCTCTAAAAGGGTGTTTTGAAGACTAAAAAGCCAATCTCAAAAGCCAATATGAAGATGATGTAATTTATTCACTTTCCTTCTCTTAGAAAAGGGAAATGGATTTATTTCTCTCTGTTAGCATTTTCTTAAAATGCCTAGGCTTACTTTTCAATTCATTTCAGCATTTCAATTTCCTGTGAGTGCTTCCATTTGTCACTACTTACTAAAAAAGATAGTGATAGTAAAAATGGCTTAAACACAATTGTAATTTTCATGACAACGCTGGAGTATTTCAAAGAATGAAAAGGAAATAATCCAGTTAAATAGCTATTCCATCCATATTGAAATTTTTAGATATAAATGAGTTCATATAAATGGAAGAACTGTCTTGGAGGTAAGGTCATTTAAACAGTTGGTTTCAATTGAAATAGTTTCATGATAGACCAAGCTGTAATAAAGTAAGTTACAGAGTTAATGCTATGATCAGTAGTCTTTGTCAAGATGCTTGTCCTCACTTAGATATAGTAAAAATATGAAAGAAAAATGTTTAATAATACTACCTTATGCTTATATCTAATCAGTTATTCTTTAGGTATACATACTTCTTAAGTGATTTCTTAAATCATTACATTCAAAGGGAGAGTGGGATTATTGATGGGTACATGTAATGAATTAATTGTAATTTCTTTTCTGGGAGAGCTTTTGATTGATTGAAATAACAGTATCATACTTGTGTCAAAATAAAGTAAATGAGACATGAGACAAAGAACAGGGTGCAGTAACATTCTTATTTGTACTTAAGCCAAATTGATTTGAATGAAAGGCATTTAGTTATGATATGGGTTTAGGGTTGGATTGATATGAATCTTCACTAGGGGTACAGGAAAGAAAACTGTCAATGACACATGGATTTTGTATGTATTAACTATTACAATACATATGTCTCCTAGGAAAGTATAAATATATGAACATGAATGAATATTCCAAACATGTTTTAAAAATATGGTGAAAATAAATAAAGCCTCTTACAAATTGAAAGGTGTGAAATGTAATGGAGCTAAAATGTCTTAATAATAGGTGCTGCAAGCTTAACTTTTTAAAGATTTAGAAGGTAATATAAATGTATAGCAACTATGGCTTAACATGTAGCATACATGTATAGCATATATGGCATACTTATAAGTAAGAAATAGAAATTAGTTTTATTTAATGGGCTCAATAATATTTCTGTTTCAAAAGATGTTATAATAGTCCTTCTCAAGATGAATAAACTATCTGGAAAACTTAATTCTATTAACAAAGAAAATGTTAACCTGTCATGGTTCTCAAGAAAATCATATTGATTTAAAAATAACAATGCTGTTTGCAAGTTCTTAATTCTTTTTGAAGTGTGAATATATTACACTTTATTGGAAACTTACTTAGGCCAAATATGTTTTGTAATATTAGAATTTACAGTCAAATAATGACCAAGTATTCAGAAGATAATTAAGTTATTTGGAAGCAGTTATAAACATATTACACAGCAAACAAGTTTGAATGGTGTTAATTGGCAATCTGACATCATTGGCAGGACAAAGTTGTTTTTTAAATTCATATTTTCGCTTACATTAAGTTTTTAATTAAGTGTGTTGAAATGTTGAGTTTCAGGTGTTAAAAAATCGTGGAGTTTTTAGTTTTTGTTTACCTATTGCTCATAGATATAACGGATGCTTTCACTCATGGTTTCAGCAGTGGAAGTCCATGCTTTGGGTCTGTGGAAATCTCCTTAGCTCCTGACAGCCAGGAAGGGGAAAGAGTAGAAAGGAGAGAGAGGGGGGGGAGAGAGAGAGAGAGAGAGAGAGAGAGAGAGAGAGAGAGAGAGAGAGAGAGAGAGAGAGAGAGAGAAAAGAAAATAAGAAGGAGGAGGAGGAGGAGAAGGAGAAGGAGGAGGAGAAAGAGGAAAGGCTATAGGAGGGGAAAGGATCCCTACTCATTCTAGGTCCCACACCCTGTCTGATAGTTTCTAGGTATGGTATATCCTGATATTGCTTTCTTCTCATGTTGTCCAGGTTCTGTATAGCTAATGTTGTCTGTAATTGTTTATTATCAAGTAATTGTCAAAAAAGTAAGCAGATTTGGAGGTTTAAGAAACAAGAATTTATCCTCTCACTTTTTTTGTAGGCTAGAATCCCAAGATCAAGGTGCTGTTGCAAGAGTTGATTTTCTCACAGGCCTCATCTTATTCCTTGGTACACAGGCTATCCTCTTCCTGTGGCTTTAAATTATTTTCTTTTAGAATATACCCAGGCTTTCGTTTCCTCTTCTTATAAGGGTACCAGTCATATTGGAGTATGGTCCACCCTAATGACTTTATTTTAATATAATCACCATTTTGAAGACTCTATTTCAATATATAGCCACAGTCTGAAGTCCTAGGGCTTAGGTGTTCACTATTTTAATTTGTACAATGGACATAAATTAGCACAGAACAGTTTTCATTACAGTCTGAGAAGAGTTTTATGCTGGGCATATTTAGAAATTGTTATCCTGGTAACTCATTTTGATTTTTTGCAGCTATCTGATTTCATGATTTTTGTGTCCCTTGCTATGCTTGATTTGGCTTACCTAGAGGAGGTATTAAGAGTAAAACAATGATTCAACATGTCAACATTTTATTACTTTGTAGGTTTTTTTTTAGGATAAAATAATATAACTGCTGAATTTTTAAAGTGTATAGGCATTTATGTATAGTCAAAACTTATAATTTGTAATTGGAAATTTGTTGTGTGCCTTCACTTCAAATATCTTTAAAAGGCTCAGAGATATAATTTAATAATTCTGGGGGACATGGTGACATATACCTGTAATCACAGTACTTGGGAGACTGAGACAGAAAGATCACAGGTTAGAGGATTGAGGCCAGCCTCAGCAGTTGAGTGAGACCCTATTTCAAAATAATAATAATAATAATAATAATAATAATAATAATAATAATAATAAAGTAAGTAGGACTGGGTATTTAGCTTAGATGTAGAATGCCCCTGGGTTCAATTCCCAGTACTGAAAAAGAAAATTAACAACTTAATGTATATAATACAGACTAAAATAAAATTTATATGTTTATTTTTAAAATTTTATGTTAATTTTTGATATTGGGAATTGAACCCAGAGGCATTCTACCACTGAGACACACTCCCAGTCCATTTTATTTTTTACTTTGAAAGAGGGTCTCACTCAGTTGCTGAGGCTAGTCTTGAACCTATGATTTTTCTGTCTCAGCCTCCCATATACTGGGATTACAGTTTCATATCACCAAACCCATATAATTTGTATCTATTTAAATAATTTAAATATATTTATTTTTAGGTTCTTGTTGCAGAAACAAAAAAGTTTTGTTTTTTTCACTTTAAGAAAAACTATGAATATATTGATATGAGGATTTACACATTCCTCATTTTGAGTATTTAAAACTATATTTTATTTTATTTTATTTTATTTTATTTTATTTATTTATTTATTTTTTTGCGGTACTGGGGATTGAACTCAGGGGCATTCTACCTCCGAGATATAACCCCAGCCCTAGTTTTTTTATTCTTTATTTTGAAACCGAGTCTCACTAAGTTGCAGAGTGCCTCACTAGGTAGCTGAGGCTGGCCGCGAACCCGGATCCTCCGGTCTCAGCCTCCCGAATGCTGGGATTACAAGCGTGCGCCACCACGCCCGGCTAAAACTATATTTTAAAATATAAGACAACTTAGTTGAAGACAACCATCTAATTACTTTTATTGTAAGTATTATCATTTAAATACCACAATAAACAGAATAATTGTGTGCCTTGAAAATTATTTTTAATTAAATTTAAAATATTTTAATTATAAATGCTACTCTAAAATTTATGATTTAATGTTAGACATTTTGTATCATTTTGTATCAACTGTTTAATGCAGTTAATTAGGAAATCAGTTAATAATTTCTATCCTGATATTATACTCAAAGTTGTTCCAGAGTCATTCTAATTTGTAGTAAACATTTTGTTTTAACATTTTGTTGGATTTTACTCAGCACTTATCTTTAAAATGTTCTATATAAAGCAAGTGTATAACCCTAGTTTGTTTGTTGCTTACAAAGAAAATAACAAATTTTAATAAAAATAAACTAAATTAGTTTCCTGGGAAAGTTGAAGGACAATGTATTTCTGTTTACTAATAAGGAAATAACTATACTATATAAAAGTGGCCATAGAGAAATCTTGATTCTAGAAATCATCTTTAAATTTTAGTATGATTTTAATGCAGTGTTTTCATTTCAGGTGTAGTGATTTCTAAAAAGCTGAGCATTCCTACCTTAAGTATTTTAAAAGAATTAATGTTTTAATTCTGCATTTAATTATTACATTGATATATGTGTATCTATGTTTATAGTGCACAATTCACAATAGCCAAACTATGGAAACAGCCAAGATGTCCATCAACAGACGAATGGATTACAAAACTATGGGATATATACACAATGGAATTTTACTCAGCCATAAAGAAGAACAAAATGATGTTCTTTGCAGGGAAATGGATGCAACTGGAAAACAGTATGTTAAGTGAGATTAGCCAGTCACAAATAGTAAAGAAGCATATATTCTCCCTAATATGCGGATGCTAGGGAGAAGATGGGGCATAAGAGGGGCTCCAGATGAAAAGGAGAGACCCTCCATAAGCAAAAAAGTTGATTTAACCAAAGAGAATGGACCGGGGGTGGGGGGGACCCTAATGTATATCAAGGTTACTCACGAAACTGAGAGGGAGGGAAGGAGAGGGAGTGGAGTGGGGATTTGGGGAAGGGGTCAAATGAGAATTGTGAGCACATATATCGTTATCAATTTGTACCTAACAAAGATGTATGCTTACAATGCATGAATAATAAAAAAAAAACATAAGATTTCTTTTTTTTTATTGTAATAATTCGTGCTTTGTATATATACTTTTCTGTTAGGTACAAATTGATATAGACAAATGTGCACACATTTCTCATCTGACGCTTTCCCCAATTCCCACCCCGCTCCCTCGCCCTCCCTCCCTCTCAAGTTCAGTTCAGTGAGTGATCTTGATATAATTGTGTAAGTACATCATGTGCCTTAGGGTGCTCTCCCCCCCCCCCGTCCAATCCCTTCAGTTAAAACAACTTCTTTGCTTATCGAGGATCTCTCCTTTTCATCTGGAGACCCTCTTATGCCCCA
>PVLC010001335.1:75766-91132 GCA_004027655.1 Graphiurus murinus | reverse complement strand
AGATTTCTAATTTACTCTGAACACAAAATTTGATTGGTACAAATCTTTGAAAAAATGCAAACTGACATTTCATATTTATCTATATATAAAATTGCTTAAATTTTTATAACATAAATATTGCTTCAGTACAAAAATTTATAGTTATTGAAAATATTTTAATATGAGCTATCTTTTCCATAGTTCAACCACTCTTTTTTTCCTTTGTTAGGTAAGCCTTCAGTGTATGTATAAGGTATGTGTATATAAAGTTTTTTTTAAATGTATAAATATACATATATATGTTATTTAAAAAAAACTTTGATTAATATATATTCCAGTTTCTCCTCCTATGATTTTTGATATACTTTAGCTATTCATAAAATATAAATTTTAGTAAAAGAATATAAACTATTTACCAATAATAAACAGTGAGACGTGGGTTATTAACATCCAGATCGCGGAAACAAAATGAAGCATTACTCATGCAAAAAATACTAAAAGAGAATGACTTTTAAAAAGTAAAAGTAGGTTAAGAATGAATCATCCAATAAATGTATATAAAATGACTGAAACAATTAATATGGCCAGATCACCATCTTTCTCTCATTACAAAGTAACTTATAGAGTGCCAAGTTTTTGCGAATGATGTAGTGAGAAATGTGCTGCCTAAATTTGGGTATTCATGTCTTCAAAATTCAATCCCATATCACATAATGAATCCATAATTGTCTCAAGAAAGGTATATAGAGGATGCCGGCATAAACCCTAATATTAGCAGTTTTGAAAACATGATGTGGCCTCCTGTCATCTAAGCTGAATGGAACAGGGTCTGGATCTCAGGGCAGCCCTAGTCTCAGTTGTAGCTAGAGAATCAAGAAGGGCTTCTTGCCTTCCAACCCTATTCCAATGAAGAAATTCTCACAGAAAAGAAATCTAGGTCTTTCTTATAGGTATACAGGCAGACTGTCAAAAAGTACATGCAGCAGTGAAGATACATACTCTCACCCATGAGTCATGCTTGCCCCATCTAATTATTACCTCCTGCCTTATGGAGGTTATGACAAATGTTAAAAAGGCAAAAACTCTCTTTTGAAAGTTTTCTGATAACATAGAGATGGATTTTTTTCTTCCTTCATAAATTGATGCCTCCTTTCACTTTTCAACATTGTGTTCCCTTAGTTTATAAAATTTACAAGTCAAGTCTATAATCAGACAAAGGAGAAAAAAGTATAGTAGTAAAACAGATAATTCCACATCTACTGTCATATGGCCTTTCACCCAAGAACTTCCTCTGTTACTCTGAAACCATGTGACTGAAATTCAATTTCACCTGAGGATGTTTTTTAATTTTTTCAACTCTTGTTTAGCTGCAGAAGTTGTAAATGTAAACACAACACAACAGAGACCTGATGGGCTGTAAAATTGCTGCATTCTGGTTGAAAATGTAACTCCCTCTTCCTTAGTTGACATATGGAGCCCAAAGAAAGCAATTTGCATTTTAATATTCCTCTAGAAGATCTCTTTATACACAAGTTCATTTGATATGCTCTTCATCTTCTGTATTACTGCAGGTAACCATATAATATGGATCTATTTCCCCAGCTTTCAATATCAATTTATTTTCACCTGTTCCACATTCAACCAATAATTAATTTATTTTCACTGCAGTTTTCAATCGTGTCTTTCTAACTATCTTTACTGATTAGCAGTTCTGAAAGCCAGTGCCACATATTTCTGGTTTTGAACAACAGTCCACTATTTCTAGCTCTGATTTCCAATTATTGTTATATGATTAATGATTAATTATGATACAAAAAATAATCCCAAGCATAGTGCCTAGGAAACATATAGGCTTATTATTTCCCATGCTTCTGAGGATTGGTGAGCAGATACCTCATTTATTCAAGGAATCAGAGAAGCTAGAATATCTAAGATCTCACCCAAATATAAGGGGTTTTAGTACAGGGTATTAACCTGGTAGCTTCAGTGCTCTTCCATACAGAATTTCTTGTTACAAATTATCTCTTCTCATCCCATGCTTCTTTACAAGTTTATTTACTTCCATTAAAGAGTTGTCTTATTATGTCTTTATTCAATTTGAGTGAAGCCCACTGATTATATGACTGTCATTGGAAAGACAGGTTGCTACCCTCATTACTCAAGAAAGGGTAGACCACACCATGCTTGACACATAGGAAGGCAGCATGGTCAAATAAGAGAAAGAAAATGGAATGAACAAAAAGCTTTATTGTGGTTGTAATGGTATGGAATGGGCAAGGAAAGTGAAGTAGGTTTATTACTGGATAGTTTAAATAGTTGTGGTGGGTTGTAAACTGTAGTGGTGGTTTCTAGTTGTCTAATACCTCCTCAGGATGACTTAGAGCAGAAGAATAGTCTTCTGGATTTTGAGAGCCTGGTAAAAGAGATGGACTCAGGTTTGGATGGACTAAAGATCAAAGATATGTTCACAGCATGTTAATTACTATCTCCAGAAATTAGCTAACCTTGGGAGAGGCAATTCGTCCTCAGGTCCCCAAGGCCCCAACATGTTAAAAAACCATAAAATATAGAAAATATTACCAAATACAATTAATATAAGAATATAAGAATATTACCAAATACAATTAATATAAGAATTAATATAAGAATGTTTTAAAAGGAAAAGAAGAGACTTTTTTAAATCATGGCATGAGAAATCAATATTGTGGACAGGATGATATATCATCCATATTCCTCTTAAGGAAGAACTGGCTGCCCAGAAGTTGGATGTGCAGTTGATGGAAACTTTTCCCATGGGAACATTTTCAAAATTTCTCAGGTGCAGACTCATCTTTCCTATGGTCTTCTCAAAGTCAAGGGTGCCCATTTTTAGTGAATGATTATGACGGAGATAGAAAGACTTGGCTATGTTAGCCCAATGAAAGACCCAAAGGACATTTTAGTTTCAGAACTTCCTGTCAGGTTGGGTATAGCTTTCATCTGGAGTTGTTTTCCGGACAACTTTCCTCTCTGCTTAGTCTTGTTCTTTTCCCTTCCCTTCAAAGGTGTTGATACCAAGTGTACCCTGTAAATAATAATGTGTACACTAACCTCCACTTCATAATCTGTTTCCTGGTTAATTTGATCTTCAAAAAGCAATGCTATTTTCAACACATTATATTGATTGAAGTAGTTCAAAAATCCATCCCAATTTCAAGAAGTTGGAAAAAAGGACTCCAGTTCCTTAAAGAAAGGGCAGAAATAGCGATTTGTGGTCAAAGTTTACAATTTTCTCCGGGCAGCAAGATTTTAGATCAAGGTTATATCTCCTAAGCTATATGACAAGCAATTAATGGTTTCCAACATGTTACCAGAGCCAGTGGGGTCAAGGAGACTGACAGAGGCATAGCAGGTACCTAAGTGACTGAACTTGGCAACAAGACGCAGGATACTCTCAGGTCCACAAAATAATTAGGTCAAAATGAACACAAGCAATCAGATCATGAAAGAAGTGATTTTTTTATAGCTCAAACCACTATAAAGGACTCAGTATGCAACAGAAAGAGATGGCTCAGACTCACTATTTACATGCTTTTTTTGATCTGTGTGTCTCCTTAGATTACACCTAGTCAACCTATATGATTTCTTATGTGTGCATAATGTAAAATGTTAAAAATTCTGAGTGGGTCATGAAAATTGCTCCTCTGTATATTAATTAGAAGAGATAATAAGCCTAATTTAATGATGACCCTAATAAACATGAATGGAAAATTCTTATAATAAACCATAAAACATTTTATACAATTTTATACAAATATGTATGTAGCTTAATTTAAATAAATGTGTAGATATCTTAATTAGAGGAAATAATTCAGCTTGTAAATTAGAAATCTGGTAAGAATAAGACTAAAAATTGGAGACAAAACAGTCTGGAGAGGAAGAATAGTATTGGACTAATTGATGTAAAAATAAAATACATAGATATTTGAATCATATGGCAATGCCCATTAAAAGGAGAACTTAAACCAGGCATCATGGTACACATCTGTAATGCTAGTATTTTGGAGGCTAATACAGGAGGATCACAGGTTCAAGGTCAGCCTCAGCAACTTAACAAGCCCCCAGCAATTTAGTGAGAACCTGCTTCAAAATAAAAATACAATACAATAAGGTTGGGGTCTTCCTCAGAGGTAGAATATTCCTAGATTCAATCCCCTGCAACTAACACACAAAAAGAGACCATAATTTGATATTTGATGTTTCACAACTATATAATAATTGGATATCAGCTACCTGCTCTTCCTGGCCACATAGAATTAATATTATAGGTCCAGGAACAGAGTTTCCATGATGTCAAGTGTTGCCTGATATGCAGGCACAAAAGGACTATCTCTCTGTTACTAAGAGCATGCTATTGTTAAAGTTCTGATTCAGATCCAGAAATATATGCTGTTCCCAACAGAGTACCAATGGTCTTGGAGAATATAGCCCACTGGTAGTGTGCCTGCTTTGCATGTGTGAAGACTTAGGTTTAATTCCCAGTGCTGGGAAAAAACAAACAAACAACAACAAAAACAATAACAAAAACCCCCCAATACAAAAAACAACTCAATATAGTATAAATTTATTGAAGCCAGTTAGCAACTTGCCAATTATAGACAAACAATGTACTTTGAGGCATTTACTATTGTTGGCCTTTATACCTACTTCTGATATGCCACTGATGTCCCTGTTATTCCCTGCCATAATTAGTAGAACCCCTGACTTAATTACATGAGATCTTGCATTACAATACCTCAAAGAAAGATACCTATTTAATGGAGAAAATGGTTCAACATGGCTAAATGATCATAAGATCCATTTATCTTATCCAGTAGTATACCTCTCACAAGTTTATGATGCATAAAAATATTGGAATTGATCATCAATGCATAGATAAAATTCAGCTCGAGGACAATACTCAGCAAATTAGTTAACTGTTGTACAAGGTCAATTAAAGTCAGTGGTGAAGTATGGCATTCAAACTCAAATATCTAAAAAAATGGGTCCAGAGGCAAGTGGTAGAAGGATTGACCCTTCTCACCAATGTTTCCAATGACTCACTTATAGAATTGTGTTTCCTATCATGGCAAGTTTAAGATCTACACTCTTAGTTCTAGCTAGGGATGGTTTGTCCCATGAAAGCAGGATTTTCATGGGACCTGAAGCTGTGACTGCCTCCAGGTCATTTTGGAATTGTCATTTGGACGAACATCAGGCTTATACTCAAACAAGATGTATGATTACAATGCATCAACAACAACAAAAACATTTCAAGTACAAAATAAAAATAAAAATTGTAAAGAACCTCTTCTTTGCATTTTCCTTGTGCTACGTGTCTTCCAATGGGAAGAGTGCCCCAGTGAGACATATTTATGTGAATAGGATGGATGATGGAAGATCATTTTTTGTTTACATATTAAACCACCTTGAAGAAGTTCTATTTGTACAAGGCAAAACAAAGGGCAGAATAGTAATGGAATCTATAAGGACAATGAGTCGGACAAAAGTCCAACAGAATTATTGTAAACCCACTACCATTTAGCTTCCTTCCAACTGCCAGATTTATATTGACTTTTCATTCTATTTTCTTTGCAGTTCTAACTTCCATAAGGAATTCCTACTCTAAATTTTCCCTGTGAGTGAAAGGTATTACTGTAAAGAATAATGAGGAATTTGTCCCAAAGGATAAGCAAATTGCTGTGTGGTCCAACATTAGGGCATTTTTTTAGAACATGTATATTACTGGTTCAAGGCTAGCCTCAGCAACTTAATGAGACCATCTTCAAATTAGTGAGACCCTGTTTCAAAATATAAAAAATAAAATAGAGCTGGATTTGTAGCTCCAAAGTGGAAAGTACTTGGGTTCAATCCTCAAGAGAGATGAGATAGAGTTAGAGATAGAGAGATGAGAAAGAGAGAGAGGAGAGAGAGAGAGAGAGAGAGAGAGAGAGAGAGAATAAGAGTAATAAAGAGAGATGAGAGATAAAGAGATAGAGAAGAAAAGAAAAATAATATGTATACCTACCATGTCTGTGGAGAAAAATGAGTAATATGAGTAAGATAAAATCAAGTGAAGGTGAATTACTATATTTGTATTTTCATTGTTATTTACTACTAATGGGATAGAAGTACTAGAACACAAAATATTGAAAATAACTCATTCAATAGTATTCCATGTATATACTGTGTATAATTATAAAGTTATAAAATTAGTGTAAGAAAAGATACTGAGTATTATTAACGGTAATCCATTATTTATTTATTTATTTATTTATTTATTTATTTATTTATTTTTGCGGTACTGGGGATTGAACTCAGGGGCGTTCTACCTCTGGGCTACACCCCCAGCCCCATTTTTTATTCTTTATTTTGAAACCGGGTCTCACTAAGTTGCGGAGTGCCTCACTAGGGTAGCTGAGGCTGGCCGTGAACCTGGATCCTCCGGTCTCAGCCTCCCGAATGCTGGGATTACAAGCGTGCGCCACCACGCCTGGCGTAATCCATTATTTAGATTGTGATATTTTAAAATACTACCTCGAAGGTGTGTTGTAACCTGGGAGAGTGTTCTGTCTTTACAAACTTTTCAGAAGATCTTCAGCTAATTTGGGAGAATAGTTAAATAGTAAAACAGGGCCCTCAGGAGACAGATGAATTGCTTTGGAGTTTAATAGCTGTTTGTGCAATATGGTCTTACCAAGAGGGTTAAAGAAGAACTGATTGCCGATTAATGTCATACAAATATCAGCTGAGGTATGTGACTATGGAGAAAATATTCAGGCCATCAGAGTCTGTTATAATTACTCCTTCTGGCCTAGGGGAAGATAGGATTCTATCATTTCACAAATTTTGTTTACCCCTTCAATTCTGTACCACTAGTGTTACTGAAACTCTTAGTCTCATTGGTGTTGCCTATCATCAAAGTGTTTTGTGGCTTCTACTTTTTGAAGTTAAATTTTAATGATTTATCTAATGAGTTACTATGTAGAAGATTTTCAAATAATGAAGAAGATGTATGGAAGAAAACCTTATAAATACAATAATCAACTATAATTAAGGAACTCTTTAAGATTCCCTCTATCATCAAGAAGCCACACTGTATCCACTACACTCAATATTCAGGAAATATGAAAGATTGCATAGCACATTTAAAATGATACTTTCAAGCAAATATGGGGATATGGGTACCAGGCCTAAGGCTCTCTTCTTAGTTTTATCCCCACAGGACTTTTTACTGATTGAATCTTCATCTGAAGTTCTCAACTCCTAAACCTGATTCTCCTCTTTTATAGGCTGATGTGGTCAAATAATCCAACGGTTCCTTTTTATAAACACTTTCCTCTGTTATAACTTTATTTTCTGAAACTGCTGAAGAAACTTGTTTTTGATCTACTGTTTATAGTTTTTATCTCCCATTTTGATCTCCATTTTGAACCATTTTTACCTTTTTCCCTTTTGATTTTTTTTTAACTGGGAGACATAAATTCACTGGAGTTTCACTGAAGTGTTTGTGGTTTACAATAATATCCCTCCAGAGAGACTTAGAGTGCTCTTACAGTATTGTTTACAGGTGAACTGGATCTCTGAGCTAAAAGCTGGATAGGCGTTTTTGAATTTCATCCTTGCTAAAGGCCATTGGACCTGTTCATGGGAAGCTTGGGCATTCAATAGTAAAGCTTTTCATTATTTCGCCATTTCTGCCTATAAAATGAAAAACCATTGTTAGGATGTTAGAAGTGGATTTTAGGCAAGCTGCAAATAAAAACTCATAAAACCAAAAGTAACTCCGCAAGGCAGTATATTTCTGTGCAGAAGGGTGCAAGCACAATGGGCAGGTAGACTTTTATTCCCTAATGCAAAGACCACTGTGCCATTTTCCATTGTCTAGAGTATGACTTTTACCATCTAATCTGGTTGGTTAGTTTTCATTGGGCAGATTTTACAAAAGGAAAACTAGGAAACCAATACATATAGGAGTGGAAGTGTTCAAGAGTTACAAAACGGATATCTAAGCTACAGTTACAAAATGGAAGCTTGCCAGTTTCTATGTGATCTTATAGCTTCCATAGAAAAGATTGATTTCTTTTCTTAGAGGAGTTGAGATCTAAAGTTGCAGCCTATACCCAGGAACATACTCCTAAGGGAATATAGAACTTTCTTTGAGAGTGGGCATAATGGCCATGAGAACTAAGAACAAATCCTTAGGCCTGGACACTCATGTTCCCCAGATGAATTTGCAAGTATCATTTTAAATATTCAATTCATCCCTGCATAGTTTTTGAATACTGAGTATAGTAGGTATATCAGAGCTTCTTGGGAGTTGACAGAATCCTAGAGTTTCTTAATTGGTGTTCCAATTAAATAGGTGTCTGTGATAGTTAATCTGGATTGTCAATTTGACTGGATTAAGAAACATCTGGGTATCTTGATGAAATGATTGTAAGTGGAACATCAGACTGAGGGAGAAGTCCTGCCCTGAATGCAGGTGGCACTGTTTAATAGAATATGTATCCAAGTAAGTAAGCTGCAAATAAAAGCTCATGAAAAGGGTAGAAGGAGGAGAAACACCGTGAAGGCAAGCTCAGTTCTTTCTGGGTAAAGATACATCTTCTCTTGCCTGGAGCTATCAGACTTCATCTCCTTTGCTCTTCTAACTGGACTCTCACCAATAATTCTCCTAGGAGCTTCTGGCATTTCTATCTTGGACTAAGATTCCATCATTGGTTCTTCCATTTTTGAGACTCCAGCTTTTAGACAGTTTGACCACCTGCTGATTCTTCCAGCTGTCTGGATGCAGGTTGTCGCTTGTGACTACACCATTTCTGAATGTGAACTGATTTGATAAATGCCCTTTTATAACATGCATCTCCTGTGAATTCTGTTACTCTAGACAACCTTGTCTAATACAGTATCCCAATGTGGTAATCTGCACAGTGATCCCCAAGATGTTCATGTCTAAATTGTGTTCAGATAAAAATATACATTATATTCTTTAAAAGGTTGTATGAAGTATAACATAGGTTCCTATAAAACAAGTATACTATAAATGATTTTCACAGCCAGGCATGGTGGTACATACTTGTAATCCCAGGACTTGGGAGACTGTGACAGGAGGATCACAGTTTCAAGGCCACCCTTAGCATCATAGTGAGACCCTGTTTCAAAATAAAAAACAAAATAGATCTGGGGCTAGAGCTCAAAGGTAAAATGCCCCTGGGTTCAATCCCCAGTACCATACACATAAAAAGTATTTTCAGTTTCTGCTACTCTATGAATACTTTTCCAAGATAAATACCTAATGTTTAAACAATTGTTTTTAATGATTATTATTCTGGCTTATTAAAAATAGCTTATTTCTTCTCTATATACTACAAATTGGGGAATCTCAACTGAGGCTGGAGTGTCTTACAAGATTGCCCATTTACATCCATAATGAGTTGTGTTGGTTTATAATTGGAAGCTCAATTAGGGCTTTTAATTGGAAACTTTTTTCTTCTTCATGTGAGATTCTTCATCATGTTTCCTAAGTTCCCTCAGAGAATAGTAACTGGGTTCCAGGAGCACTTGAAAAAGATACCAAGGAGGTATCTGCTGGCTTTTTTAGGATAGAGCCTTAAAGATCATTCAGTGTCACTTCTTCTACAGCCTATCCATTAAACCAATTCTCAGATCACGTTTTAAGGAAAGTGAATGATAATGTGGGGCAGCCCTAAGCAATTGCCAAGGGTTCTGAGGGAACAAAATGTCAGAGTAAAAGTGAGTAGCCCCTTCCCTTCTGGATGTGGGACACCTGTCTCTAACCCTTTGACGCTCTTTGGACCTGGGAAGCACATCTAGACGGGAAGATGCCCGCTCACCCATTTTTCTCCCCCTTTCCTTATTTTTCCTAAATAAATTCCTACTTTTTATTCCTAAATGGCACGTGTTAAAATTCTTTTTTTCATGGAAAAAGGATAGACAGACATCTAAACAATTGGGTTTTTCTCCCTGAGGAATGTAATGTGGTGATGATTTTTCACATTGCCTACTGTATTGGCTTCCCTGTTCATGTACTTTATAATCTATTATTCATTGTATTTCATGATAAGCATCTGTGATAGGTTGTATTTTAATTTGGGAAACTATACATCTGGTTCTAATTAGTTATCTATGGAGATTCAATGCCTGGCAAGTTAAAACTATAAAACATATGTTGTTTGTATCCATACAAACATATACATGTGGTACCAAAATTAAATTATAAAGAGCGCTCATTAAGTTAAAAATGGATCCAAATATCTTTTAGTTCATGTGACTTAAGTCTTTAACAAATAAGTTTTTTTTAAGTTTATTAAAAGCAAAAGATGTCATTAAAGGTTAACAGATTTTTTTTTCAGGTTAAACAATTAAGGTTACATGTCTGTTCCTATCTGATGTTTACATCTAACCCTTTGACATCAGAGCTTCAGCTTCTCTGGCCTGTGGGCCTGGGACTTGCACCAGGAGCCTCACCCCAGTTCTGAGGCCCTTGACTTCACATTGAGTTTTTCCATCAGTTGCCATGGTTCTAGACCCTCAAACTTGAACTGGTTCTCCAGCTTTTCATAATCTTCT
The DNA here is from genome assembly GCA_004027655.1 of Graphiurus murinus. Taxonomy (NCBI): domain Eukaryota; kingdom Metazoa; phylum Chordata; class Mammalia; order Rodentia; family Gliridae; genus Graphiurus; species Graphiurus murinus. Next base: position 80,542 of record PVLC010001335.1, on the reverse strand, counting down.
TTTAAAAAATTTTATGGGCATGCTTTGCCTGTCATTAAATATGACATTTTCCAACACAGTTCTGGCTAAATCATCTCACTACTCTCAAATAAACATTTTACTTGTTTAAAAAAAAATTATGGGTGCATTGCAATTATATATCATAATGAGGTTCAGAGTGATAAAAACATACGTGCACAAAGAATGTGTTGTGTGTTTCTCTCTGGGTCCCTCCCCACTTCCTCCTCCTCTTCATAGATAATATTAACATTGATATAGATAAGTTCATACATATAAAATATATCATTTGACTTGTTTCTGTCATCAGAGTTCTCCATTCACCTCCCCTCCACACTCCCCTCTCAAATCCCCTTCCACTATTCTTTTAGTATCTTCTCTCATTTATCTGAAGTCCTCTTTGTTGCCTGGTTTCTTTCTAGATTCCACATATGAGTGAAATCATATGATACTTCACTTTCTGTGACTGATTGACTAATCTCACTAAGCCTAATATTCTAGAGTTCTGTCCATTTTCCTGCAAAGGACATATTTTTTTTTTTGTGGTGGAGTAAAATTCCAATGTGTGTATATACCATAATATTGTGAACATGTTTTCTTAATAATTTCCCTCTCATTCATTTGTATCTATCTATATTTTATCTATATCATCTCTAAATATATATATATATATATATATATATATATATATTTATGTGTATGTATATATATAATTGTTTTAATGAAATATGTCAGTATTCTTTACTCAGAAAGCTTGGACCACTCATGAATATGAAAATATTCATGAAGAATTGTCTACTAAAAGGAATAAGAAGCTATTACATTTGTTGTAGGTTTTAAGATGTTGTTTTATTTAATGTGGAAATATAACACACTTATTCCAGATGAAAATGTTTAGCCTCCCATCTGATTTCATCATGCCATACTCCACTCAGACTTCTACATAAGATGATCATGGATATTTTCACATTTTTGCCTGGTCTGGAATTTCTAATCAAAGAACATTGTCAAATTTACTTAAAAGTGATTGAATGCCAAATATGTCTTGGTGGTTAAAAACAATATAAGATTCTGAACACCTGGACTTATTTCCTCTGGAGCCATTTGTCTATATCTAGGATAATAAAACCTGCAGCCACTATAATTCCTTCCCCAGAGATACTGGATTATATATTATTATAATGTTTTCTCTCAGTCCAGAGGAGAAAGGGCCAATGTGCCCAACATCCTGTATAGAATCTTGGAGTCTATAGTGTTAGGATGTCTCCCCTGTGGTACAACATGGTCATATGTACAGGGTAAAAAGTGTCACTGTTTAGATATTAGTGCTCCAGATATTCACACTAGTACGTGCTTGGAGCAATAAATGGTTTGTTATCCAATCCAGAAGTTTCATGCTTCCTGTCAGAATATTAAAAAAAATATATAAATTTAATAGATTCTTGAGCCAAAGATCATATCTCAGACTTAAAAACTGCTTTTTAAAAATAACAAATATAGTTGTATTTTATTTATCCAGTAGTAAAATATACTATATAAAGTATCATTTGGTTTATTAAATAGTCATATACTGATATTATTTTTCTGAAATTTTTTTTGTATGTTTGTATGATACTGGGGATTAAACATAAAGCTGCACTACCACTGAACTATTACCCTAGCCATATTTTTTTTTTGAGAGGGGATCTTTCAAAGTTCTGAATTACAATTTAAGGATATAAAAATATTACATGTTATTTATTAAATAATGTTAAATAACAATTTAATTTTAAAACCTTTTTTTTTCAATTCACATATTTAGAAAGTTTTCTTTGATCTATTTCAGATGCTTTTAAAAGTAAGGGTATTCATGGGATAGAAATAATTTTTAAATCTATAGGTTTCCATGATGATTTGAAAGATTATCATTGAGATTTTTGATCAATAGAAGATTATTTTTTCTTTTCCTATCATACACATTTTAAATGATCTCCTCAATTGTATATGTGATATTTAGACGTAATCCCTTAAATTCAATATAATTATAAACATTATTAATTCAACCAAATTGGATGTTTTCTTTTTTTAAAAGCTTTATAGGCCTCATAACCTGATTTGTTCTGAAGTACTACATGGACAAGAAAGATTCATAAAAAATCATACTTTTTAAAATTTTACAGACTTTTATTTATATAAAACCTCTGGCAATGTTATGTATAATTACTTAATGATGCTGTATTATTAATGGTAACCATTATTTAAAAATGTATAATTTATCTTTTTTCTCCAGAAATTAATTATTTTATGGAAAAGAAATATAAAAACCCTGCAATTTCAAAGTAAAGTACATTAAACACAATGAAATTTCTGATACTTGACTCTTTTTGTAAAATAATGGGAAAACATTTATAATACCATTCATATTCAATGTAAGATCTATGTAAAATATGAATAATATCATTGATATTCTATGTAAAGGAATGTACACAACTGATTTCTAAATCTTGAGAATTAAGAAGAGTATCATACAGGAAAAATTCTGCTAAGATGATAGCTGATAATTATATTTTGAAAATGCTTTGTTGCATATGCAATTATGCTAATATATATTTATTTATCCTATGAGGAGGAGACACTAAAAACAATTCTCATAACAGGAAAATATAGACATATGGTAAAATTTAATCCTTGAAAATAGAAAGATTTTTATCATAGCGAGGTAGGTGATTATGTCATGTTATGGGTATGAAAAGTGATTTAATCTTTATGAGTTCTTTTATTTTTAACAATAAATGTGAAAATACATTTAAAAGTCTACATTATATAAAATATATTAAATATTCTTTTCAATTCACTTCAATTCAGAACACTATTTCTAAATTTATGTCTCAGCAGACATTTAAGCTCTGTAACCTTTAATTTCCCTACCTGTGATGTGGAGCAGATAATAGCAGCAATGTTCCTCTAGAAACAGGAACTAAAAATTTAACAGTATACAGACCGTCATGGATTTACCCTATTTAAACTTACTAGATTTTGACAATATGATGGTGCAAAAAGGAAGCCCATTCACCAGGCACCATAATTTTCTATTTGAACTTTGATTTTTTTCTCTGACTAGCAGTGTGTGATACAATACTCTCTTTCAATGTGGTGCCTTGTCAGTGAACTACAGCTCCCAGTTAGCTATGTGGCCATGAGAGTAAAAAACAAAACAAAATAATAATAATAATAATAATAATAATAATAATAATAATAATAATAAAATACTCTATTGTGGTTCTACTGACTGGTAATACCACCATGTCTGTACATGAAGGTATCACTACCAATCTCACTAACACTAATCCACTACCAATCTCACTAACAGGAAACAGGAGGGAGGATGGGGAGTAGAGTAGGATGTATAAGAAAATAAAAGTGATGTGTTCATTTATGATGCTTTTCACTTTTTTTTTTTTTTTTTGGTTCTGATGATTGAACCCAGAGACATTCTACCTCCAAACTACACCTCCCAGCCTGGTTTTATTTCTTATTTGGAAATAGAGTCTCACTAGGTTACTGAGAGCCTCACAAAGTTGCTGAGGCTGACTTTGAACCTGTCCTACTGCCTCAGCCTCCCAAATACTGGAATTACAAGCATGTGCTACCACATCCTGCTCACTTTGAATCTTACTGTGAACTGTAATTATGATGCTATTTAAATGCAGTAATACTATTTAAAAATACCTGATACTCTACAGCATTGCTAAATTGTGATGTTCTGTAAGTTAGTTATTTTAAATGCATTATCAACTTCCAGAATTCTCAAATTACCAATTGGTTTATTAGAACATGACCCCACTGTTAGTAAAGGAACCACCTTATTTGGAAGCATTTTTAAGCTATCTTATAAGTAGATGCTAGCCTTTCTATAAAACTCTCACTAATTATACTAGCTAACTTTTCTGGTCAGTTGTGACACAAAATGATGATGTTGGGATTTTGGTTTTGTTTGTTTCTTTGGTTTCTTTGTTAAAAGAAGGTAGGTATTACACATAAGAAGTTTATACATGGCATCTCAACATCTTTCATAAATATCTATGTAAATCAATTATATTTGTTTCTAAAGATTTTATATGCAATGACTAAAACTACAAATTTTCAGAAAATAAGTGGCTATGGAATTAATGATTGTAACAGAAATTATGAAAGGAAATGTCTCTAATAGAGTCCATTTTTTTTAAATTTTTTATTGTAGTAACTCATGCAATATAGCATACATCTTTGTTAAGTACAAATTGTTAACAACATATTTGCACACAATTCTCATTTGACCCCTTCCCCGATTCCCTCCCCATTCCCTCCCCCTCCCTCCCCCTAAGGTTTTGAATGTGCATTGCTAGTATCTTGTTTAGCAGTTTTGCATCTAAATTCATCAATGATATAGGCCTATAGTTTTCTTTCCTTGAGCTGTCTTTATTTGGTTTTGGTATTAGTGTGATGTTGGCTTCATAGAATGTGTTTGGAAGGGTCCCATTTCTTTCTATTTCACGGAATAGCTTGAGGAGTATTGGGATTAGCTCTTCTAAAAATGTTTTATAAAATTCACTTGGAAAACGATCTGGTCCTGGGCTTTTGTTTGATGGTAAACTCTTTATTGCTGTTTCTATTTCTTTGATTGTTATTGGTCGGTTTAAGTTTTCGATATCTTCTTGACTCAATTTAGGGAGGTTGTATGTGTCTAGGAAGTTGTCAATTTCTTCTAGATCTTCCATTTTGTTGGAGTACAGTTTTTCAAAATAGTTTCTGACTATCTTC
>PVLC010001335.1:56284-75666 GCA_004027655.1 Graphiurus murinus | reverse complement strand
AAGCATGTCATTTCTAAATTGCATACATTTAATTTATTTGGATTTTAACTTTAATAATCACTCTTTCAAATTGCCCTTTACATACTTTTGTCTTTAACTCTCTTATCACTGATTTTTCTATCATTGTTTGAGTAGTTCAAATTATTTCCTAATCTATGCTAATTTGAAAATACTAACATCTAGCTTATACTTTTTTTTAGCCATTAACTAAAACTCCAGTTTGTGTGTAGCTGTGTCTCTATCTTTGTGTGCTTAGTGTATAATTCTATACTACTCAGTAAAGTGACTTTGCTAAATGCTAAAGTAACTGCTTGCTAGCACTCATGACTTTGCACCTATGGACAAGATATCTGCTTATTCATGTAGATGGATATCCCAGGAAGTTCATATTTTATGTCAAAATTAAATTAAATCTTCTGTGAGTTCCTGACATGTGGTTACAAACTATGTTTTATAAATGTCCAGTTATATGGCTTAAATGTAAACCATTATACACTTAATTAACTGAACATGACATGTATTTGTTTTTTAAAACCCAGTTTAAAAAATTTCTTATCTGCGCTTCTTTGACATTTTTTGTGTGTTTTTTGCTCAGTTAGCCCTGTGTGCATTTGCCTATAGTTGTTTATAACACAAAGGATTTTAGTGTTCATCTCCTCCACTAAAAATTAATCTTCCTTTCTCCAACTCCTTATGTGATTTTAGAGGCCTAATGCCTATAACAGTAAATGTATAATGAAATATCAATAAATATTTACTCAATGAATGGAAGAATAAATAAAGGAAGCTGATCTGCATATCTTAAGTGCAACATAAAAATGTTGTCATCATCATTCCTTGTTTACAGATTTAGCTGTTGTTTACTTACAACAAAAATGATAGTATAGCAGGGTAGGTACAAATGAATCTCTTTTCTTGGGTTATCCTTGGTAGACTGCCTTCTTTTGTGCATCACTTATGTGGTCAAGTATTCTGTTTGACACACTTAGCATCTTTATAACTAATTTTCATTGTTTTTCTTTTTTGGTTTATGCTGTATTTATTTATTTATTTATTTATTTATTTATTTATTTATTTATTTATTTATTCTCTTACTTATTGTGATACTTGTGATGAAACCCAGAGTCTTTCTACCTCTGGGCTACACCTCCAGCCCTATTTTGATTTTTTTGAAACAGGATCTCACTAAGTTGCTGAGAGCCTCACTAAATTTCTGAGGCTCGTTTTGATTCTTGATCATCCTGTTTCAGCCTCCTAAGTACTGGGAACACAAGCATGTGCCACCACACCCGGCATGTGTCTTTTTAAACTTGCATGAATTTTCCTTTTGGATTTTTACTTTATATCTTTCACTGTTCAACTATTAGGATTTTTACCTCTTTGTCAATTCACCATGTAGATTACTTTCCATGACTTTCTGCCACATATTGCATGTGGCAGTGTACAAATCAGATTTTAATTTTTTGTGTATCATAATACAGGTCAATATGCATTATTCTTTATTAATCTTTGATACTTTCTATTCTCATCTTTCTATTTCATAATGTATATAATAGACTATGGGGTTTGTAAATCACAGGATTTAGCCAGGCATAGTGGCAAATACTTGTTATACCAGTATTTGGGAGGCTGAGATAGGAGGATCTCAGGTTCACAGCCCACCTCAGCGAATTAGTGAGACTCTGTTTTCAAATAAAATAGAGTTGGGGTTACTGTAGCTCAGGGATAGAATGACCCTGGGTTCAATCTTCAGTACCACAGAAGTAATAAATAATGAATAAGTAAATAAATAAATAAGGAATATAAATATTCAGTCCAAACAAGTTGTAATGCCTCCATATTTCATATATATAGATATAGATATAAATAGATATAGATAATCACATGAAATCTCACCTCTACTCTTACAGGTAGAGGTTTTACATATTAAAATCCTCTTTACAGTCATTCTGTTATATGCTAACTCCAACTAAATCTGTGTTGTAATGTATCTTATATATCTGAAACACCATTGTGAACCAGGAAATTCAGACTATATTTGTACATCTTATTTTTTCCTAACATTTTACAGGCTTCTTCCAAAGAATATTTTAACATGCTCTTCAAGAAATGTTTTGTTTTCAAATATTAATTTGTAGGTTTGAACTGGGCTCAACAATTCTTTTTTTGCTATAACTATAATTTATGAGCTACAGTTAGATTAAATTATAGGTACATTTATAAATACATAAGTAGATACTGAATTTCAAATCAGTAATACATTCTTATACTTACTTATTTTATAATTGCTACTTAAAAGCTTCTTTAACATTCAGTTTATCTCTTTGTCTATTTTTCAGTTTCTTTGTTGAAGTTTAATTTTGTGGTAGTGCATAAAATGTATTCATCATTAGAATGCCATGAATGACTAAAAAATAAAAAAATTAAGAAAAACAACTCAAAAATTAGATATCTCTAAACCATAGAATTATGAAAACTACTACACAATGGTTGAATAACATAAGAAACAAATATAATAAGAAAAATCCAAAGGATTATTTAAAGGAATAAAAGATTATTGGGCTCAACTTGAGTTTATACTGAAGATGTTCCAAAGTGATTTTGATGTGAGTCCAAATTCTCACCCCACCGCCCCCCGGCTCTCTCTCCAAAGTATAATTTGTCTCACAAAAGGTCTTGCAAAATTTGGTTTGTTGTGAATTTCTGCATTATTTCTGGTTGGAATTCTGCACCAAGATAAGATTCCTTACCCTTGGAAGTTAAAATTACATCCTAGAAATTTTAATGGGAAGCATTTGCTTTTTCAAGAGTGTCCTTTTGCCAGGTTTAGTGACACATGCTTGTAATCCCAGCATTTGGGAGGCTGAGACCAAAGTTTCGCAGCCAGCCTAGCTACCTAGTGAGGCACTCCACAACTTAGTGAGACCCTGTTTCAAAATAAAGAATAAAAAATAGGGCTGGGGGTATATCTTGGAGGTAGAATGCCCCTGAGTTCAATCCCCAGTACCACAAGAAAAAAATAGTGTCCTCTTATGGCTATCTTCTCTTCAGTGTGGTGAAATGTTATGTGTCTCACTAGCCACACTAGGGCTTCTTGCTGCCATTAAGAATGAACATGAACCCAATACTTATGTAGAAAGTGTGGCTCTAAGACTGACATATCCCTAAAAATATAAGAAGCCAGTGTGCATGTGAGGGACTGCCACCAAATTGAAATATGCTTCCCTCAGTCATTACTTCTTCAACTGAGAGTGAAAGGGAAAGGCAATTAAATGTATTTTTAGCTAATACAGATTAATTCTATTCTAAAATGTATTAACTTACTTACCTACTATTTAAAAATATTTTTCATATTATAATTTTGTCCTGTTTAAATATGAAAGCATAAAAGTGGATATGTACTACTGTGTCTTCTGGAAATTTTGAGGTTTGAAGCTCAGAATTTTTTACTACACTATATTTATTTTTTAAAGTATTTTAGAAAAGAAATTATTTATCCTTTTTACACTGCCTAAAAGAACAGATTGATTTATTTTTAAAATATAGTGCAACCACTTTGGAAATATAGTGCAACCACTTTGGAAAACAGTATGGAGGATCCTCAGATGAATGGGAATGAACCTACCATATGATCCAGCAATACCAGTTCTGGGTATCTACCCAAAAGAATGGAAACCAAACTATCAGACAGCTGCATGTGTATCTATGTTTATAGCTGTACAATTCACAATTGCCAAACTATGGAAGCAGCCAAAATGTCCATCAACAGATGAATGGATTACAAAACTATGGGATATGTACACAATGGAATTTTACTCAGCCATAAAGAAGAATAAAATCATGTTATGTGCCAGGAAATGGACGCACTGGAAAACATCATGTTAAGTGAGATTAGCCAGTCACAAAGAGTAAAAAAGCATATGTTCTCCTTAATATGCAGATGCTAGGGAAAAGATGGGGCATAAGAGAGTCTCCAGATGAAAAAGGAGAGACCCTAGATAAGCAAAGAAGTTGACTTAACTGAAGGGGATGGACGGGGGGTGGGGGGGACAATGCACAGGATGTACTTTCACAAATATATCAAGATCAATCACTAAGCTGAATTTGAGAAGAAGGGAGGGTGAGGGAGTGGGGCGGGAATTGGGGAAGGGGTTAAATGAGAAATGTGTGCATATATGACTTATCAGCTTGCCTAACAAAGATGTATGTATACAATGCACCAATTATTATATAAAAAATTAAAAAATATAGAGCATGTGGCAGTTTAGCTAAAGCCATTTCTTAAGTAATATATTCATAAATTTATTATTTATTAAAACAAAAATATTATTTGACCATGTATAGCACAAATCAACTCTCACTTTTCTTCCTCTTAAAAGAAATTCCAAAACAAGCTGGGTGTGGTGGTGCATGCCTGTAATACCAGTACTTGGGAAGCTGAGACAGGAGGATCTTAGGTTCAGATCTAGCTTCAGCATCATAGTAAGATACTCAGTAACTTAGTGTAATCCAATTTGAAACCTAAAAAATAAAATAGATCTGAGAGTATAGCCTGGAGGTAAAACCCTCTCAGGTTCAATCCCTAGTAAAACACACACACACACACACACACACACACACACACACACACACACACACACCACACATACTCCGAAAACAAATAAACATAGAACACCAAAAATCTATAGGCTTGAAATATCTATCACTAAGCATTATCAACTTAATTTGATTAAAATTATAATTGTTTCCTGTAGGGCACACTTAAAAGTTGTACATATTTGAAGCTGGGGGTGGCGCATGCTTTTAATCCCATCATTTGGGAGGCTAAGACTGGAGGATCCAGGTTTGCCGGCAGCCTCAGCTACCTAGTGAGGCACTCCGTAACTTAGTGAGACCTGGTTTCAAAATAAAGAATAAAAAATAGGGCTGGGAGTATAGATCGGAGGTAGAATACCCCTGAGTTCAATCCCCAGTACTGAAAAAAAAAAAAGTTTTACATATTTGAATATTTGACAGGTATAGAAGTTTCCTTAGACTCTGTAAATATCTTCTGGTGTTAAGGTTGGGAAGGTAAATAAGTAAAGGGTAAATTAAGCATGGATCATCTATAACTGAAAGAAAGTGTATCAATCACTAATCATTTATTTTATGCCCACATTATTTCAAACAAAATGTCATTTTAACGAAATTTGAGAAAAAAAAAAAGAAAACATTTACTTGACAAACATGAATAATCAAGATTTGGTCGAAATGATTAATTAAATAAAATAATCTTATAAATTATAATTCTTTATGATATTCTGAATATTGCTTTGAAGAAAATTCATATTTTGATAATTTAATTAATTTTTATGCTGGTGATTTAATTATTTCAAACAGAACTTTCTATTACCTTTAGTAGAGTTAGCAGTAATTCTGAAAGATGTCATTTTTATCAACCTAGATAATTTCATCTAAACATTTTTGTTTCATTTTACAATGTATGAAAATTTGTATTATTTCAAATTAATTTTAACTAATATTTTAAACCATATAATCTGTTTTGATTTTTTTTTTCACTGTGTATTGAATCCAGGATCTTATGCATCTTAGGAAGTCCTGTGACACTGAGTTATAGCCCCAGTACCTGGAATCAGTTTTGAAATCACTCTTCTATAACAATAATATATCACTCTACTTTGTATATAAGAGTCTCTGGGGGCCAGGAGTGGTGTACACTTGTAATCCCAGTACTTGGGGACTGAGACAGGAGGATCACAGGTTCACAGTCATTCTTGGCTACTTAGTGAGGCCCTCCAAAACTTAATGAGACCCTGATTCAAAATAAAGAATAAAAAATTGGACTGGGGGTGTACCTTGGAGTTAGAATACCCCTGAGTTCAATCCCCAGTACTGCCAAAAATAAATAAATAAATAAATAAACAAACAAACAAATAGAGTCTCGGGGATAAAACTTAGAAAAATGTATGTATATTTTTAAAATTAACTTAATTAGATTGTTATACACTTTTATATTGACACAAGGAAATACAAACTGTGAGATATAACAAAGGTAAGAGCAGCTTGACATGATGGCGCATGCTTGTAATCCCAGTACTTGGAAGGCTGAGACGGGAGGATAACAGGTTTGAGACTAGTCTCAGAAAATTGTGAGCACCTCCACAACTTAGTGAAACTGTTTCAAAATAAAATGGCTTGGAGGCAGAATGCCCCTGGGTTGGATTCCCAGTACCACAAAAACAAAAAAAAGATCATTTTTTTTTTAAATTTTCTGCCTGAATATGTTAAAATTCAAGGCATTTCTGGAATGGAAGTCAATGAATAAATTTGTGTGTGTGTGTGTGTGTGTGTGTGTGTGTGTGTGTGTGTGTGTGTATTTTACTGGAAATTTAACTTAAGAATGTTCTACCACTGAGCTACATTCCCAATCCTTTTTAATTTTGTTGTTGTTAAGTTCGAAATTGGATTTTGCTAAGTTGCCATATGCTGCCCTCAAACATGTGATCTCCTTATCTCAACTTCACAAATACTAAGACTATAGGAATGTGCCACTATACCTGGATTGAATAACTAAATTTTCTCACTATGAATATGCAAAATACTGTCACCTGTAGCAACGGGGAAGTACTATAAGTTTTTTGTTAAGAAAATAATGGCTTCTTAGAGACAAAATTAAATCATAAGGAATCAGATAAAAATTCAAGAACTAAAAATAAAAATTGATACACATCACCAATTTGAGTCATCATCTGCTTTAATAAGAATACCTCACTTGTCACAGCAACTGCATATTGTCATGGCCATTTGCTATAGTTCACCCAGTCTGTCATGATACATTTAGTTTTTATTGAGGTCAGGCAGGTCAATTAAGTAGAAATACACTGTATCTTACCACTGTGTAACATTTCATGTCTAAAGAGAAATATTTACAATTATACCTGAGAGGTAATATTACTTTTATTCACTGTCTTGACTTTGGTGTGAAAGAAAATATTTTCAAGGTTTTCTACTTATCCCTTTCTGTATCAATTACTTCCAATTCACATTTCAAGGAATTAAAATGCTCACCCTACCAGCTTCTACACATATTCTTCTAAAACATGCATTCAAGGAAGAGCGACCGATTTATTGCACATATGTAAACTCCTGGGCCCAATGTAGGATGAATATGTTGTTTGAATTAATTTATCATCTGACTTCCATTTGCACCTATTCTTGAAGAGGGCCTGTGATCAAAAATGACTTCCACCAATATCAATGTAAGCTCAGTGTATCAAAAGATGTGTGTGTTATTTTTTCCTCATGTGATTGTGGCTACTGACCCCTTGGATAAAGAAATGAACAAAGCTCTACTATATATAATCTTATTATACATACATAATATATGTAACATATGTAATATATGTACTATATATACATATACAGGTATATGTATATATAATATCTCTGACATCAGGTTATTTCTCAAGGAGCATAGCCCTTGACTTAGTAATTGACTCTCTGGATTAGAAACTAGGTGAGGGATTGAGACTTTTCTTTAGAATGGCTGACATAAGCCTTCTGCTTATTTGTATTGGGTGCTTCGTAATGTGTGTGTGTGTGTGTGTGTATGTGTGTGTGTGTGTGTGTGTGTGTGTGTGTGTACACAAAAACCCTTGGTGGTCTTCTATCTGTCCCCCCTCACAGGAACTAATATACTAATATAGATATTTACATAACACAGCTCCTTAATCATCATGTTGAAAGTAACTGCCATGGGAATTTGTGACTCCTTCTCTCTCTTTAGTAGTTAAGTGCTACCACCTTGCATTTGCTCTTACAGATTTTTTTTTTCATAACAGCTTCCCCTCCCTATTCATCATTCTCAGCCTGTAGATAACAGCCCCTATTAAGGCTATAGAGAGCACATTCTTTATAAATTTAGTATTCTAATGTACTTTGGGGGCATCTTTGTGTACGTGGTCATTCTAGCATGCCAAGTCCTTCTGTCTTTCTATTGGTTCTGTGACACACTCTCATGGCAGATCTGGAAAATTCCCTGGGTGTAAAGTAGTCTGCAGCATTTCCAGGAGTCATGCCTAGAATAGACAATTAACATTCTGCTAATTGGCCCCAGGTACTCTTGAAATCCACTGAATTCCATGTCCCTTCCAAATTGTAAAACTCTGTATCATCAAACACCCTCCCATCCAGAATTATATACTAGTCTAGTACCTGCAAGAAGCAGTCACTTCAGACTGCTTTTTTCTGTTTCCTCCTAGCATGGAAGCTTCAGTTCTGGAGAATCCAGACTATGAATGAGATTTTCCCTCATTAATGGGTCCAGGATTTTTCAGAGCCATGAACTGACTCAACTCTACATTTTGACTCAACAGTAAAGGAGAAATGTGGACGAGCTCATGGAAGGAAGTTATCTTGCAAGGAATATGCCTCAGATGAGTTCACTAGAGAGTTTCTAAGGTACATTTATGGTCTTAAAAAAAAAAAAAGTAAACTACTTCTGCAGGTTTACTGGGTTCAAGGATATCTGTGTTTTTTTCATTCCTGAAACCATTCACTCAGATGTCCTACTCCAAGTATCAGGGTCCTATCTATCTTATCTCTTCCCCATTAAGATGATTTTCACATGTGGAGAAAACAGTTCAATTTGAAATTCTGCTAATATTAAAATTGAAGTTTAAAATCTTAAAATTGACCAATGTGCCAGCAGATTTTTTTACTTGGTAAAAGCTCACTCTGCTTCACAGATGGCAGAAACTTCCCCGGACCTGTTGTATAAAGCACTAATCACCCCCTCAATGTCTCTCCTCTGTATATTATCACATTGGAGATTAGGTTTCAACATAGGAATTTTGAGGCAAACATAAAAATTCAGAGCTTAACTGCTGACTTAAGCCTATAATACTCTCTATTTCATAGGTTAATAATCATAGAAATAAACAGTCAATTCTATTCTTCTTGTAGTTACCATTTTCCACATATCTATTACTATAAACATGACACAGTGGATATTACAATAACATTTGATGACAGATCATCACATCCTAGGTGATCACATATAAAATTATCAATTATAATGCTATAATATCACAGAAATTAGCACCATTCTATGGCCCAATCTGTTGCTATTCAGCTGATGACAGATGCAATTTCAGAATCACATACACATATTCTACTGAGAACCACTTTTGTTACTTACCATTTTAAGTCAGACTTTCCAGAAGCAGAATGGAGACAAGGATCCATTTACAAGCTATTTGTTAAGAGAATTCTCCCAGGTAAACCAATAAAGGAGTGAGGAAATCAAGACATGAAAAGGGAGAAAGTCAAATGAGTACAATTTCTGCCAAGTTCCCATAAAGTCTCATACACATCAGTTATGTGTCAGTTATGTGTTAAGGGCAGCCAAGGGGAGACGTAAATTCCTGAGTATTCTGGCTCTCACTGGGTGATGCATTATAGGCTCAGGTAGCCATAGGGAGTTCTCTGATAAACAGTCAAAGATGCTGGCTCTTAGAAGCAAAAGCACACAATTCTGAGATTAAGTATTGATAAGTGGCAAGGAGAAAATCCTAACACTAATGAGGAGAAATGGAGAAGGGCAACAACATTGAAGTAAGAAGGAAGCCTCAATGAGAAATATATTTTATATTTAGAATATAAAATTCTCTATTTAGAATAAATCGGACAGGGGGGTTAACTCTGGTTGGCTCATTGGAGAAAGAGCATCTCAGGCAGAAGCAGTAGAAAATGAAAAGCTCTTCACAGGAGATTTTGTATATCCGACATTAATATCAAGAAGGAGGCAGTGAGGCTAGGGTAGAGTGAAGGAATAATGTCAGCAAGAGATGGCATTTGTAAAGTAAAGCAGGAGGCTATAACACACAAGCATAGATGGCTGTGCAGCCTGCATGTTGACCTGCTTGGGGTATATGCTCACTGAGGAGCAGCAGCAGAGATGGGAGGAAAGGGTGAGTCACTACTTTCTTCCATTCTTCCACTATTCAATTCTCTCTCTCTCTCTCTCTCTATATATATATATATATATATAGATAGATAGATAGATAGATAGATATAGATATAGATATAGATATAGAGATATAGATATAGATATAGATATAGATGTGTGTGCTTTTAGTGGTGCATTATAGCCCCACATCATAATGCAAATCATGTTGATAGTGACATACATGCACACATTACTTGTGATCCCTCGATCTCCCTTCCCCATCTCTGCCTTCCCCATACAGAGTGCTGATATTGACATTGATATTTTCTCTCCATTATCTAGAGTCTGGTATCCCAATTACTCCCTAGCTTCTGCATATTAGAGAAAACATATGACCCTTAACTTTCTGTGACTGGCTAATCTCACTTAACATAATATTCTCCAGGTCCTTCCATTTTCTTGCAAATGACATAATTTTGTTCTTCTATATTTCTGAGTAGAATTCCATTGTGCAGATAATTCATAATTTTGAAATTCATTTATCTGTTGATGGACACCTATGCTGGTTTCATAATTTCGGTGTTGTAAATTGTGCTGCAATGAACATGGGTATGCATTTATTACTGTAGTTGTCTGATTTCAGCACATTTGAAAAGATATCCAGGAATGGTACAGCCAGATCATATGGTGAATTCATCCCTAGTTTTCTGAGGAATTTCCACACTGATCTCCATAGTGGTTGAACTAATTTTCAAACCCACCAACAGTGTAGAAGAATTCCAGTTCCCCCACATCTTCACCAACATTTATTGTTATTTGAGTTCTTGATGATTGCCATTCAGATTGGGGTTAGATGAAATCTCAATGTAGTTTTCATTTACATCTCCCTGATTCCTAATGATGTTGAACATTTTTTCATGTATCTATTGGCCATTTGTATATCTTCTTTTGTGAAGTGTCTAGTCAATTCAGATGCCCATTTCTTGATTGGGTTATTTGTTTTTCTTAGCATAAAGTCTTTAAGTTCTTTGCATATTCTAGAAAATAGTACTCTATCAGAGGGATACTGGGAATTAACTTCTCCCATTCAGTAGGCTTTCTCTTTAGACTCTTGATGGTTTCCATTAATGAGCAGAAAAATTTAATACCATCCCATTTATTAATTCTTATTTTAATTTCATTAAATTTGGGGGTCTTGTTGAGGAAGTTTCTATCTGTGCCTATATGTTGGAGTGTTGTATCTATGACCTCCTCTAGTAGCTCCAAAGGTTCTGGTCTACTTTGCAGATCTTTCATTGATCTTGAGTTGATTCCTTTGTAGGGTGAGAGGTAAGGATTTAGTTACATTTTCTACAACTGGGTTACCAGTTTTCTCAATAACATTTGTTGAAAAAGCTGTCTGTTCTCCAACATATGTGTCTGGCACTTTTGCCAACAATCAATTGGCTATAAGTGTTTAGATTTGTTTCTGTATCTTTTATTCTGTTCTATTCATCTATGTTTCTGCTTTTGTGCCAATATCCTGCTGGTTTTATTACCATAGCTCTATAGTATAATTTGAACTCAGGAATTGTGATGCACCCTGCATGGTTCTTATTGCTCAGAATTGCTTTGGCTATTCTGGGTCTTTTGTTTCTCCATATAAAATTTATGACTGATTTTTCTAGGTCTGTGAAGAAAGACATTGGTATTTTGATAGTGATTGCATTGACTCTGTAGATCATTTTTGGTAGAATGGCCATTTGGTATTTATTCTGCCTATCCAAGATCAAGAGAGATCTTTCCATTTTCTCAGATCTTCAATTTCAGTCTTTAGCATTTCAAATTTTTCATCATAGAGGTCTTTTACCTCTTTGGCTAGGTTTTTTTCTGGCTGTCTTATTGATTTTGAGGTTATTGTGAATGGAATTGTTTTCTGGATTTATTTCTCTGTGAATTCATGGTTGGTATATAGAAAAACTACTGATTGTTTTAGGTTGATTTTGTATCTTGCTACTGTGCTGAATTTGTTAATCAGCTCTAGTAGTCTTTTAGTTGATTTTTTGCGGATCTTCTAAATATAGGATCATGTCATTTATAGAGATAATTTTTATTCTTTTGTTCTAGTTTGAATTCCTTTGATATACTTCTCTTGTTTTATTGCTCTGGCAAGTGTCTCAAGGACTACATTGAAAAAGAGTGGTGATGGTGGGCATCCTTGTCTTGTTCTTGATTTTAAAGGGAATTCTTGTATTTTTTCCCATTAATATGATATTGGCCTTGGATGTATTGTATATTGGCCTTAATGATGCTGAGTTGCATTCCTTTTATTCTGATTTTCTGCAGTATTTTTAACATGAATGAGTGTTGGATTTTGTCAAATGCTTTTTTGGCATCTATTGAGATGATCATGTGTTTTTTTATCCATAGTTATATTTATGTGGTAACATGTATTTATTTGCATATGATAAACCAGCATTACATTCCTAGGTTGAAACAACTTGCTCATGGTGTTCTGTTTTCTTGATGTGGTTTTGAATGTCCATGGATAGTATTTTGTTTAGTAATTTTGCACCTATGTTCAGCAATGATATTGGTTTATAATTTTCTTTTCTTGGAAGATCTTTAATTGATTTTGATATTACAATGTTACTGGCCTCATAGAAGGAATTTGGAAGAATTCCATCTCTTTTGATTTCATGGAATAACTTGGGAAATATTGGATTTAGTTATTCTGTAACAGTTTCATAGAATTTAGCTGAGAATTCATCTGGACCTGGGCTTTTCTTTGATGGAAAGCTTTTTATTGCTGCTTCTAACTCTGCTTGTTATTGGTCAGTTCTGCTTCTCTTTATTTTCTTGGTTCAATTTAAGTAGATTTCTTCCATGTTTTCCAGTTTATTAGAATATAAATTTTGAAAATAGGTTCTGATGATCTAGTTTTCCTCACTCTCTGTGGTGATATCCTCTTTCTCATTTCTAACTTTAATAATTTGAGTTGATTCACTCTGTCTTTTAGTTAGATTGGTTAAGGGTTTGTCAATATTGTTAATCTTTTCAAAGGACCAGCATTTCATTGATTTCTCCTCTGATTTTAATTATCTCCTGTCTTCTACTGGTTTGGGGATTAAATTATTCCTATTTTTCTAGATCCTTGAGATGTGTCACTAGGTTATTTATTTGTTGACTATCTTTTTTTCTTATGTGGACACTCAGTGCTATAACTTTTCCTCTTGAAACTGCCTTCAAAGTGTCCCGTAGATTTTGTTATGTCATGTCTCTATATGTAATTCTAAAAAAAATTATTTCCCCTTATTTTTTCTCTGATACAGTCCTCATTCAAGAGTATACCATTCAATCTCCATGTATTTATGTAATTTCTTTTGGTCTTCCTATTGTTGACTTCTACTTTGATTCTGTTTTTATTTCATAACATGCAATTATATTACATTGTTTGAATTTGTTGGTACTAGATTTATGACCCAGAATGTGGTCTATTTTGGAGAAAGTTTCATGAACAGCTGAGAAGAATGTGTATTCAGCTGTTGTTGGTTGAAATATTCTGTATAACTCTATTAGGTCCTTTTGGGGTAGAGTGTTCTTTAGGTTTGAAGAATCTTTACTCATCTGCTGCCTAGCAGATCAATCTCTTGGTGTGAGTGGTGTGTTGAAGTCTCCCAATATTATTGTATTTGTGTCTATTTGAGACCTAATGTCCTGAAGACTTTGCAATACAAAAGCGGGTGCCCCCACGCTTTGGAAATATATATTTACTATCATTATATCTTCTTTTTGGATTGCTCCTTTTATTAATAAGAAGTAACCTGCTTTGTCTCTTCTGATGTGTTTTAACATAAAATCTGTTTTGTCAGATATGAGCATTGCTACTCCTGCTTACTTTTGGTCTCCATTTGCATGGCATATCTTTTTCCATCCTTTCACCTTTAGTGTATGGATATCTTTGGCTATAAGGTGAGTTCCTTGCAAGTAGCATATAGTTGGATTATGTTTTTTAATCCACATTTCCAGGCTGTGTTAATTAGACAGTTAAGACCTTTGACTTTCATTATTATTATTGCCATATGATTTTTGTTTCTTATCATTTTGAGTTCTATATTTTATTTGATGTAATGTTACTTATCTTTTTTTAGCTGCTCAACTGATGGACTTTGTCCCTTCTCTGGTTCAGATATTTACATCTTTTTTTCTTCTTTGTGTTTTATTTCTTTAATTAATTTCTCTAGGGCTGGCTTGGTAGTTATGAATTCTTTTAGTTCCTGCTTATATTGAAACATTTTTATTTCTCATCAACTTTGAGTAATGTCTTTGCTGAACATAGCAGTGTTAGTTGGAAGTTGTTTTTTTCCAGGGTCTGCAGTATATCATACCAACCCCTTCTGGCTTTCATGACTTGGTTTGATAAGTCTGGCATGATTCTTATTTTGCCCCTGAATGTTACCTGTTCTTTTGTTCTTATTGCTTTTAAGATTCTTTCCTTGGCCTCTATGTTAGTCATTTTGATTATTGCATGATGTGAGGAAGTTCTTTATTCTTGTCTTGGTGTTCTGAAAGTCTCTTCTATATACATGTACAAGTTTATTCCTATGTTTGGGAAATTCTCTGAAATTATTTCTCTAAATATGTTTTTATACTCTTTGTTTGTGCTTCTAGACCTTTTTTAATGCCTATTTTCCATAACTTAGGATGTTTCATATTGTTCCATATTTCTTGGATGTTCATGTCATGTTGTACTGTCTTCTTTAATTGTTGTCTGTGTTTCAATTTTAAACAAACTGCCTTCCAAGAGTGATACTCTGTTTTATATGTGGTCTATTCTGTGAGAGGTGGTTTCTATTGTGGTCTTTAATTCACTTTTTTTTTATTCTTTCGCTTTGCTTGTCAAATCTTTTTGTTATTAGGGTCTCAATTTCTTTATTGATATGCTCTTTATTTTCTATACACTTTCTTTGAGGCCTTTGGTCATATTTAATGTTATTTAAAAATTTAGAATTCTTCTGGCATTTCCTATTGATCATGATTGGTGATTTCCCTTGTTATTGAGATGTGAAAATTTGTTTCCTCATTGTTCTTCATTCTCATATTTTCAGAGTTCTCAGGTTTATCTTGACTTCTTCTTCTTCTTTGTGTGTCAGTCCTGTGCCTATTTGTTATCTTTTTGTAATAAGGTCTATGCTGGGAGTATATTTTTTATTCTAAAAATCTGTCTCATATGATCAAACTTTTTAGTTTTTCACCAGATCCTCTTTCACTAGATGTAGTTCTTAGTGCAGACAAACAGGAGTCTCTGATTGTCTGCAATTTGCTGTGCTCTCCAGGTACAAACTCTGTAGGGCTAGAGACTATGATGTTCTCTTCAGAGCCTTGCAGCATGCTGGTTGGGATTTAATGCCCCACAGACACCATCACTGCTCTGTTGTTTGTGAGCCTATGAAACCACAGAGTGCTGATCTCCAGCCTCTGTGGCTTGTGAGTTTAAGCTCAGCAGGGCCAACAATTGCAATGTTATGAGTTTGTGGCCCAGCTTGCTGAGCTTTGATGGCCCTTGGGACACAGCCACTGATCTGCTGGTTATGATCATGTGAAGCACTGTCAGACACTGGCATAAGACTACACAGTTCTAAACCTGGGGCTTGGCTGGCTCAGAGGACATCACTGTTACTCTGGGAAGCTGTGATCACAGGAGCCCTTTTTGGCCTCTGGCATAGATGCTTGCAGTGCCCAAACATAGTCAAATGTGAGTTTATAGCTTTCTGATCCTACAACTCAGTAGGCTGAGTCATTTCACCCCACAGGTACCATGGCTGGTTGTCCTGTGGTGATCATTAGAGATCCTGCATGCGCATGGCAAACTGACTCTATTTCCCTCCAGTCAAATATCCCAGGGTTGTCTGCTAATTCATGATTCTTCTCTTTCTAAATATAGCCCCAACCCCACCTCCACTGGGGTGATTTGCAAAGTCACAGACCCAGTGAGTCTGTTCATTGCCACACAATTCCCTGTGGCCGTGCAGGGCAGTCTCCTAGTAAGATGTCTTGTTAGCTCGTGGTCTTGACGAGTGTTGCTGGGGTCCCTTCAGGCACAGATAGGATTAGCTGCAGCCACTGGATATATTTGCGCCACCTGGGTAGTTGAGTCTTTGTCAAGTGGGGAGAGAAAACTCAACTGCTTTTGATGATAGCCTGTAGTCATTGGCTTCACAAGTATCTGCTTTCTCTTTGCTGGAGGTATCTGGGAGCCATGGTGCCAGCATGTGCCATCCCCAGTGTAGCCTGGCAAGATGATAGTGCCACCACTCTCCACTCACCGGGTGAATTGTGTGGAGCTCTTTACAGTCCACTGTTCTCTCTCTCTTCTGCTTCTGATTCCATAACATTTTAATTGTCATTGTTTTGTTGAGTTTTGGATGCTTTTCTTCTCTTGTCAAGAAGCAGTCTTCCTGCTGGTTGAGTTCTAAGTCTCAGAGCACTATTTCTATTTCACCATCTTTAATCCTATCTACTGCTCAATTCTTGGACATTTCACAAGATCTGGACATGTAAAATGAGAGGTTTCAGGAAAGATAACCAAGATGCTTTTCTCTTAAAATATATAATTATGAAGTAATTGACATAGATACTGAGATTTAACAGTAATATGATAGACCAGAACCTTTACTTCAGACCTCTATCACTAGCTAGCACAGACTCCATGGGATAGCACCAGACACAACCATCACACCCACATAATCCCTTGCTTAGATCAATAGTTTTAATGAAGTTTTGGTGTTTTAGCCAGGCTATGCCTGGTCTTCATACACCTTCTCCAGATGGTGAGCCCCATTTCCAGGAGAAAAGGTGTCAGAAGATAAGTTTTACTCAAGTTAGCAATTACATCTAAGAAGCAGATCACAAATGGCATTATTTCTTATCAAGAAAATTGGTTTTTGTTCTTGGAGAGATGTAAGCTACTGCAAAATTTTAGAATAGTAATATGAAGATCAGAATTAAATTTTCAAAGGCAGTTATGGCTAAAGTATATTCATCAAAGGTGAAAACGGGATGACAAACTAGGAAACTAATGAAATAATGCAAATATAGGAAGATAGCATTATGGTGAAAAGCTGATGAGCCTTCCTGGAGGGCCCGTAACAGGATGTGAATGGAAGAACAAGAATATAATGTTAACAAATATTTTCACTTGAATAATTGAGAAACCTTAAGTGTTGTTTATTTATAGAGAATGAGGTTACGACAGAAGAAACACAAGTGAAGAACAATATGGCATTAGAACCTAGAATGTAAAGAGCAATCAAGCAAGCAGACTGCATTAGTCAGTGTTCACTATAGTAACAAAACTCATAGGATATGTTTGTGGTAAAGAGAATTTATCAAATTAGTTTGCATTCCAAAGCAGTGTAGTCCCAAGTGGCTGCCTACACACGGCAAGCCAGAAGAACCAGCAGCTGGTCAAGCAATTCAAGAGCTGGAGTCTCAGAATAAAAGTAACCTAGAACACAGTCCCAGACCAAGCTGGAAAGGCAAGGAAACTCTCCAGAGAAATAATGGTGAGAGTGTAGTTCAAAGAGGTGAAGGCTGATATCTGAGGCAAGAGCAGATGCATTTTTTTTTCAGAAAGAATCATCCATGTATTCACAGAGATTCTTCTTTAATTTTATCTGGGTCTTGTACCTCTCAAAACAGTGCTGCCTACATTTAAGGCAAGAGTTCCCCTCCAATTTGCTGTTACATGAACCAGTCATCTCATAAACACATCTATAGTCACATAATGTTAGATGTTTAATAATCTGGTCAGGTTGACAATTCAGAATAACTATCACAGAGGCTGACTGGGGTGAACATGGAACATGATGTGAACTTGATATTTGAAGAGCAATGAAAAGAAAAAGTTGTTTGACCATTCCTACTGAATAGGTAAGAATTAACCACCAGATTTAGAAACATAGTTTATCAATTCCTTATCTAATTTTCTTTTTCTTATTTAATATATTTTACACATTATCTTATTTGGGGAAACTGGAAAAGAGTTATGAAGCTAGCAATATTTATTACCTAAATTTTTCTTTAATAATATTGGATAACATTTTGGCATGATGTATTGCTACATATAGTATAATTTGTTTCAATATTGCAAAGCTAATCATTTTTGAATTTCATATATGCATGGTAGATTAAGATATTGTAAAGTAAATTAGTGCTTTGTGATGTTATCAAATATATTTTTCTATTTATCTATTCCATTTCTATAACACTTTAAAAGTATTAAATTATTCTATGCATTCATTTTTCTAATAACTGAAATGAAAATTCATAGTATTTTTTCATAAAGCTTCATGATTCTTTATCTTGCTAGAATGACCTTTCTCACCAAATTGTATTTGTCAATTGTGCTTTTCAAATTTACATTTTAAATGAATTAGTTTATATGGACTCATTTTTAAGAATCAAGATAAATATAGATTTAAAAAGTAATTTTAAAACACAGTAATTTTTTTACTTTTTTTTTTTTTTTTTTTTTTTTGCGGTACTGGGGTTGGAACCCAGGGGCATTCTATCTCTGAGCTACATCCTCATCCCTAATTTTTATTCTTTATTTTGAGACAGGGTCTCACTAGGTTGCAGAGGGCCTCGCTAAGTAGCTGAGGCTGGCTGCAAACCTAGATCCTCCAATCTCAGCCTCCCAAGTATTGGGATTACAAACCTGAGCCACCACGCCCAGCTCATTTTTTACTTTCTAGCTCACAAATCTTTGACATATATTTTGTGGCTATAATAAGAATTTCGACTGGAAATGGTGGAGTAGGTAAGTAGCAAAAAGGTTGTAACCATGGATGACATTTTTCTATTAATTTTGAAAAAAATGCATTTACAGGCTCACTTTTAAGTCTGAAATTGAGATTTCTTTGTACTAATGTTGAGGTATAATCTTTGAATCAAGCTGTGCCAGTGCTCATGCAAACTTCAAGAGAAAAAATATGAGATGACATATATTGTTCTTATATTGAGAAAACAAACATATGGGAGTCTGGAGGTAGTTAAGCCAGGAACATTAAAAAAAAAAAAAAAAAAAAAAAAAAAAACTTCCAGATATAAAATCAAATTTGCTTTTCTCAAACACTAGGCAATGTCAAAATCACATTTAAATTTTGATCATTAGCCTCTTTTGAATTTATCTCATCTGTCTGTTACTATAGGCAGATGAAGAGAATAATTGAATGCATATCTTTTTTTTAATTCATTTATTTATTTTTTAGCATGGATTTTTATACATTTCTTGGGTACAACAGGGTTAATCACACATTTTTGTTGGGTACAAGCTAGTACAGGTAAAGACATCCATGCACATATTTCTCATTAACCCTTCCCCAATTCCCACCCACCCTCCCCCTATCTCCTGGTCAGTTTAGTGATTGACTTTGATGTGATCTTGTAAGTA
>PVLC010001335.1:30925-56184 GCA_004027655.1 Graphiurus murinus | reverse complement strand
TTCCTCCCTCCTCCCATTACCTTCCGCCCCAAACATAGGTGAATGCATATCTTAAGAACACTGTCACAGAGAAAATATTATGAATTCTGACTTTCCAGAGGCCACAAAATGTAAAACACAGTTTTTATGTTACTTTTACTTGATTTGGTTTTGAAATCTTCATACTAGAGGTCATTCTCTCTCTCTCTGTCTTGGTATTTCTCTCTCTCTCTCTCTCTCTCTCTCTCTCTCTCTCTCTCTCTCTCTCTCTCTCCACACAGGCACATGCAAGAACACACTTTATAAATTTGGAATGAAACTGTAATATATTGAATTTTATATAATCAGAAAAATTAAAATGTCACTGTTAGTCTAAATACCTCAAATATTCACTACAATGAATTTTTTTGATATTTAAGAAATAAAACTTCATGATCATTAAAATGTCCAATGGAAATTCTAAAAATTAGTTGGTATATATTGGAGTCAGATCTCTTTCATGATACTAGAGGGATCCATATACAGTAACTTGAAGTCATATAAATAAATAAAAATCTCCAGAAAGGATAACTGCATATACAAATATAAAAACCAGCGTTATGAAGATTTTATTTTTAATACCACATTTTATGTCTGCAATGACATAAATATAAAATGTTTAAATTATGTTACTGCATCACGCATATAAATATATAATTCTGACACAAAAACTTAAAGGAATTTGTATGTTATGTATTTTGTATGTTGTGAAAATTTATGTTGATAAAATCTATATTGTTAAGAATGTAAGCAATTAATTCAACTCTCATGTCAATGATTTCAATAAAAAAAATTCTAAAATATGTTCACAGGCTTTGAACTAGACCTATTCCATGAGCTCTCCTTACTCTTAATCCTTCTGATTCAAACTGGAACTATATTATTGACCTTCCTGGATTTCCATTTTGACTTCCATATAGATTTTGGTAATGGCTAGCCTACATAATTGTGAGTCTACACACACGCACACACACACACACACACATTATATGCATGTGTATATATTATACTTATGTATAAACTTTTGATAAAAATAATGTTTTTAATCCTTTGTGTAGAATTTTGGCTACAAATGACTAGTTTTTAATAGATATAATGATTCTTTTTAAAATCACTTCCTGTATTCTTTTTTATTCTTAGACTGTGTTTTCCTTTAGCACTTTGAGCATTTTTAAGACAATGTTTCTAATGTTTTTCATAGTAAATAAAATGTCTGGGTTTCTTCAGGACAGTTTGTGTCTATTTACTTTGTTCAATTGAATAGAACATAGTTCTTTGTTTCTTTGTATGCCATGTAATTATTCATAAAAACTAGATATTTGAATACCATAATGTGGCTATTCAGATTGTCTACAATTCCCTGAATTTATTATATTTTGCTTTTTTATTGTTGGAAGGCTTTATTGTACTTGTTTTGTGATACTTTGTAATAATTTTGCACAGAATGTATTTGTTGTTGCATGTGTTCACTGCAGATTCTGTGCTCTTCACCATTTCTAGTGTTTTGATAGAGATTTCCTGGAATACCAGAAATAAAATAGTGAAGAAGCAAACCCAAAACAGACAAAAATTGCTGTCTCCAATTTTTTTTTATTGTCTCTGTGCTTCAGCCTTCTTTCAGCATTTAACCAGCTTGTACTGAGACTAGTAGTCAACTAAAGGTGCAAGCTTCTACTCTTTCTACACCTTTTCTGACCATCTGTATATTTTCCTGTTACCTCATATGCATAAGTATTTTTATTAAGACCTGAATGTTCCAAAGAACTGTTTTATAGTTTTTCCTCTCTGGCCTTAGGGTTTTTTCTGTCTGTGAACCTCAAGCATCTATGGTTTGCTATCCACCAGACAATTATTTTTCAAGCAGTACCCATCACTTCTCCATCCTATGCAAGTACGGTGAAACAGAGATGGATATCTTTCTTACATCAGCCCATCAAATAGGTCTGTTATGTGAGATCAGACCTATACAATAATTTGTGAATAAAGTCTGTTCTTCTGAAACAAGAAGCCAGATTGTCACAATGGGACTATTGACTGCCTTCAAGACTCTCACTGAACAAAGCAGGCGTGGGCTAAGGCAAGTAAAACTGCCATAAAAGATTTCTATCTTTTTTATCACTTGAGAGTTGCTTTTATTCTTGATTCAGTATTCACTTGGTTGCTATAAATCTTTAGCTGTTTCTCAGAGTTCTGACAAAGTTGGTTCTGACAGCTGTTCCTTGTTTTCCAAACTTTTAGTGGTGAGGAAAAAAGCATGTAGTATGTAGTTACTGAATCTACTGTTCTTCGGAAATCACTCATATATATATATATGAGTGATATATGATATATATGTATATATCATATCTCACCCTCACTTAGAAATATTCAAAATTCTACATGGGGAAAGAGCAGTTAAAAAGTACTATCTCCTTAAAACTGCTGCCTTACAAATTGTGAGCAGGGTTAGAAATGTATATGATCTTCACTGTAACCGTGACAAGTGTTTTTCTTTTCTTTTTTGGAGGGAGGGGATTGAACCCAGCAGCATTCTACCTCTGAGCTACACCCCAGTTCTATTTTTTATTATTCTTTACTTTGAAACATGGTCTCCCTAAATTGTGGAGGGCCTCACTAAATAACTGAAGCTGGCCATGAATCTGGATCCTCCTTTCTCAGCCTCCCAAGTACTGGGATTACAAGCATGCACCACCATGCCCTGTTGACAAGTGTTTTTCTTGTGAAGGTCATTGAGTCCCTATTCACGTAAGTACTGTTGCATATTTTCCAGAAAGAAGGTAGAGTCAGAATTCAGAAAATTTAAGTAATTTGTGATTGTTGCAAAAAAATTATCATTTGCTATGGTAAAAATCCAGAATAGGCAAAGTATCAAAATTGTAAATGTTTAAATAGATAACATTAAATTCTACCCATCCTCAAAGAAAAAAGAAAACAAATCTTTAATTTTAAAATTATTGATAATTTTGAAAAAGTTTGGAGTTCATTTAGGGACTGATTATCATTTTGGCTTAAAAGCTCCTTTTAAAGTCAAGAAGAAAGTCATAATATTAAAGAAATGTTTTCACAGCCAGGATAGTCTAGGGAACTCTAATGTTATTAATCTACATGAAAATTGAGTTATTGAAAATTACTCTATTAGCTCTTGTCTTAGAGACTAATAAATCATTGTAAATGAGAAGTAGTTGTATTATTTTAATACTCTTCATATGGGAATGTTTCTGCTTATATTTAATTTTACAAAACAAAATAAATGTCAACAAATGGATACATAATTTGTTCTAAGTGTACATTTGTTAATTCTGTCTCTAACAGTCAGAAATCCACACAATTATTCATTTTGCTACAAAAGTAGTATTTGTTGTTTTCTCTACTGATTAGGTAAAGTGGCAACAAAGAAGATAGAAAAGAATATTTAAATAAAAATCCCATAAATTGATTTCACTTGGGAGTTTAAGTCTATAGCATAATATAAATGTTTAAATAAAACTCTAAAGAGTCACATTATTTAAGCACTTCAAATATTTTTAGGGAGCTATGTAGGTACTTTTTAGAAACCAGGTGACAATTTTGAGGATAGATTGGATTACTTAGTACTCTGAAGCATGGTTTATATAAACAGTTTTCTAAAGGTTTAAAATAATATCAATTATGTCTTTAGGGAAAATCTGAAATATTAAGATGAATTAAAATAAATTAATTTATATTTTGTTCTTAAATTACATTTATTCATTTAAAAGTCACATTTTTTCAGAGAAATTAACATGAACTCATAACCATTTTGAGAATTATTAAATTTGATATTTTGCCACAACACCTTAATAGCTGGATCTTGAGCAAGGCTCGGTCTGCTGGAGTCCTGCAAGGCAGACGATTCCAAAAGAAGGAATGCTTGTCATATCCCACTTTGCATTATTATATTCTGGAAATTTTGGTTGCTTTGGATTTTGCTTTTATATTAATTATAAAGGAAAACTTCTTAGAAACATGTGCCCTGACAGATATTGATCTCTTAGCTGAAAAATGGCAGTGTCTCCAGACAAACCTAAGTATTAACCTTTTACAAGCATTAGTCTAGAAACAGGCTTTGCTGATTTATCTAAACAGCTACTACCTGGTCCCTCCTGGACCCCCTAACTACCTGAGATAAGATAGAACACTGCTCAATGGGGCTAAACAAAATTGTAAAGATTTTAATTAATGGAAAAGAATTTGTATATATGTGTTGTAACCTTAACTGGTTGAGGATAACCTTTGGAAAAACAAGACTGTAAAAATTTCTATTCTACCCTAATACATTGTTGGTGGGATTGCAAATTAGTGCAACCACTTTGGAAAACAGTATGGAGGATCCTCAGACGAATGGGAATGAACCTACCATATGATCCAGCAATACCACTTCTGAGTATCCACCCAAAAGAATGGAAACCAAACTATCAGGCCGACACATGTGTATCTATGTTTATAGCTGCACAATTCACAATAGCCAAACTATGGAAGCAGCCAAGATGTCCATTGATAGATGAATGGATTAAAAACTATGGGATATGTACACAATGGAATTTTACTCAGCCATAAAGAAGAACAAAATCATGTTCTTTGCAGGGAAATGGATGCAACTGGAAAACATTATGTTATGTGAGATTAGCCAGACACAGAGAGTAAAAAAGCACATGTTCTCCCTAATATGCGGATGCTAGGGAGAAGATGGGGCATAAGAGGGTCTTCCAATGAAAAAGGAGAGACCCTTGATAAGCAAAGAAGTTGATTTAACTGAAGGGGATGGACAGGGGGTGAGGGACGACACCCTAATGAGCACAATGTACTTACACAATTATATCAAGGTCACTCACTAAACTGAACTTGAGAAGGAGGGAGGGTGAGGGAGCAGGGTGGGGATTGGGGAAGGGGTTAAATGAGAAATGTGTGCACATTTGTTGTTATCAACTTGTACCTAACAACGATGCATGCTTACAATGTATGAATTATTACAATAAAAAATTCCTGTTCTATATACCTCATTGTAAAAAAAATAGTATAAAACTGCGACTGACAAATAGTAAGACAGATGCACTTCTTCACTGTATTTGGTGTGAGTGTATTCTTGCAACCTCTTCTCATTCACCACTTGTCGACGGACCCCTGACCCCATTGCCTTGAGGGCTGGACCCTGGCAATATTTGAATCAAACATCAGAATTTGCTCATTTTCAAATGAATATTTCCAGAAATCTTAAAGCTTCCCTTAGACAAATTTTATTGGTACTTTAATAATCTTGAAGAGTATTAAATTGCAAAAATTTTACAATTTCAGTTTCTTTTTGGAGCTTAGCTCCACTGCTTTATCAAGATTAATTTTATGATATCTGTAAAATGGCACATTATCAATAAATATTTGCAGATAAATCAATAAATGAAGAGGAATATAGTGTATTTTCGATTCAGAATCACACAGCAAGGACTCAAATCCTAGCTCTGTCTCTTATAAGCTCTGTGACTTGAATTATAGCCAATATTTATCTAAATATCATATATAAATATGGCTACATAAATGAAAATGCCCATAGGGTTATTGTAAATATTACTGAGTTAATATATGTACAGAACATAGAAGAGTACCCAGTCCAAATAATTGCTATAAAGGCATCTGCTCTCATAACTATTAAGACTTAATAAAACAAACATACATACTCATAAAATAGAAATGACTTCCCTAAGAAAATGTACATTTTACCATGTAGTGATTAACAGCTCCAAAGTAATTTAAACAATTTCACCATTTTATTTTTTATTCCCATTCTTCTAAAAAAATAATTTATTATACCTGTGTAAGATTTAGGAGGATTACAAATTTTGCAAACACAGGTTATGTATATATTATACACATATACACATTTCATATTATATAAATTTATTTTATAAAAGGTAAAATGAATATGAGTACCTTTGTGAGCACTCATGTTAGAATGGTGTGCATTATTTAGCATCATATTCAGAACCTCATCTAAACAATCATCTCCCAAAGACCTTACTTCTAAATAATATAACATTGATGAGTTGAGTTTTATTATACAGATATTGAGATGACATAAATATCCAATATATTATAAGGTATTATTAAAATTTTTCAACATGTTACACAAAATACAAGTTAAAATTTTTGCAAAATAAAAAATACCAAATAATAACCAGTGAACATAAATTACCAATTTGCAAATTTGACTATTTTTTTTCTTATACTTGGGATTG
Organism: Graphiurus murinus; assembly: GCA_004027655.1. Lineage (NCBI taxonomy): Eukaryota > Metazoa > Chordata > Mammalia > Rodentia > Gliridae > Graphiurus > Graphiurus murinus. Next base: position 49,921 of record PVLC010001335.1, on the reverse strand, counting down.
AACCCAGGGGCAATCAATCTCGGGCTACAACCCCAGCTCTTCATTTTTTTTTAATTTGGAAACTTCCCATTTTTTATTTTTATTTTGACCCTCACTGATTTGCTGGCTGTTTTGCTAATTTGTTGAGGCTGGCCTCGAACCTGTAATCCTATTTCAGCTTCTGAAATACTTGGCTTATAAGTGTGCATGACTACACTCAGCTCAAATGTTATTTGTAGAAGTAATATGTTCACAAGACATTTCAGATTTATAAGCTATGGGAAAGTATATAAACTAAGTTAAATTTATATTAATACTAAATTATAAAATAAATGTATAGACTATGGACAAAGAAAAATATTTTAAAAATGTTTTTGAAAATTGTTTATAAGGATACATTTAAATTTATTAGGAATTAAAAAATAAAAAGTGAATGAAAAGAAATCCTAAAATAATCACATATTTAAATGCAGAAATTGACAGTTAATGTTAATAATAAAGTTGCAACTATTCATACACAAGGAATTTAAAGGTATTTTATGCAAAGCAATACATTGAGTGAAAACCTAAACATACACTGGGAGTTTTAATGCACTTCTCCTTTCTATATCAAATATCTGAGAACACTTATAAAGGAAAAAGGGTTATTTTGCTTTATGGTTTCAAAGGTTTCAGTCCATGCTCAATTGGCCTTGTTTCTTTTGGTCCTACAGTGAAGCAATACAGTGTGACCGGAATCATGCAGGGGGATAGACTGTTCACCTCATGGAAGGGGTGCAAAAAGAGTGAGAAGAGAGCTTGGGGTCGCACTATCATCTGTAAGCACATGCCCTCAATGACTCAACTTCCTACCACTAGGACCCACCTTCTGAAGATTAAACAGTCTGCCAATAGCACCAGGAGCTGGGGACCAGGCCTTAAGCACATGGGCTGCTGAGGAAAATTCAAGATCCAAATTCTAGCACTCTACCCCCTATTCCCCTAAAGCTTGTGTCTATCACACAATGCAAAATCTATTCAGCCTATTTCCAATGCCTTAACAGAGCATTACTTAAAATATAAGTGCAAAATCTCCTCTGAGACTTGAAGCAAATTCAGTTGTGGACACATGTAAAAAAGTAAATAGCCAGGTGTGGTAGCATATTCTTGTAATCCCAGTACATGGGAGGCTGAGACAGAAGGATTGCAGGCTTGAGGAGAGCCTCAGATACTTAGTGAGGGTCTCTGCAGCTTAGTGATTTCATGTTTCAAAGTAAAAAATAAAGGAAGATAAAATAGGGTTAGGAATGTAGCTCCAAGATAGAATGACCCTGTATTTGATCCCCAGTACTGCAAAAATATAAATGAATTAATAAATAAATAAATATTACAAATTCCTACCTACAATAGCACAGACTAAACACTTCTGTTCTAGCAAGAAAGAATAAAAAATTACGAAAGAACAGTCAAACTGAAGCAATACAAAAACCCAGAAGGGCAAACATTATATCCCAATTCCCCAAGAGCAATGAGGCCAGTCAATCATGTGCTGAAACCTCTGAAGTCATGAGCCAAAATAAACCTTTTCTCCTTTTAAATTAATTATCTTGGACATGTAAGGAGTATAAAATTCTTTTCTATTCAACTTGGTCAGACAGCAGCCATTTTAGCTTATATAACTCTGTTTCTCCAAATTTAAAGTTCCTTTCTTTATCAAACTGTGAAAGTCAAAACTCCCACCTTTCACTTAGTCAATCCTGTAGAACTGCGCTTTAAACTAGACAATCATACAGAGTTGTGAGCCCAAGCCCTCACCAATCAGGGCACAGAGCAGAATTCCTTCAGAGATAAACACAAATGCACTTCCAGCTAGGTGTGCTTGCTTATCACACTTTTTGTCTTTTGCATACCATTTTTCCAAAGTAAAGTTTTGCTTTGCTGAGTGACTCTTCAGTGTTTGCTTCTATTACTGACTCACATTTCTCACAGGTATTTGTTTTAGTAACAGAAAGCTAACACAGAACATCCAGTGGTTGCTGTGACTATACCTGAGATGAGGAGGAGAAGGCTGTGAAATTGCTTTGTGGAAAGAGTTTGGAGAAGCAAGCTGAAGAAAGCCTTGATTGTATATCAGGGGAGGTTAGTCATCAATTCTGGTGAAACCATAGAAAACCAGAATGATGCTAGAAGTGTAGATGGTAAAGGTTATGCTCCTGGAGTTTCACATGGAAGAAAGAATGTAGTTGAAGGTGGATTAAAGGCCATCCTTTTTTTCATGGTGGCAAAGAATTTGGTTGCATTATGTCCACTGCCTGAACATTTTTGGAAGGCTGAGTTTAAAGGTGATGTACTAGGTGATATGGTGGAGGACATTTCAAGACAGAACAGCAAGGAGGCAAAAGTATCATTACTGTTTTAGCTAGTGAGAATCAGGAGCAAAGAGAAACAAGAGTAGACAAAATTGAAATATTTGCAGTTTGTCTAGAAAAGGAAAATGTAAAGGAGCCAAAGAGGATGTAAAGATAAAGGTAGATAAAAAGGAGTCAAGCACTTTTCAGAGAGACCATAGAAAAGATATCCTAAGGGCATCTCAGAAATTGGCAACATCCCAAGCATTCAAGCTGAAAGGTGTGAAAGTGCAAATTGCTTTCAGAGGTTTTTCAAGGGCAGTCTATTGAGAAGAGATATCTAGGTCACTCTTCCCATCCAGAACCACCTCCTCTATGATTTCCCCTGGATTTGTTTCAGCTGCCAAGGACCCCAAAGGGTGCTACAGCTATCGTTAAGGTGGGCTTGGGTACTGCTTGTACCTGCAACAGATGTTTGTGTCATGCATGTGATGTTGGCTTTGTGGAAATGCATAATGTGATAGTTGTGATAGACTTTTACCAAGATTTCGAAGGAAAGCCTGAGAGACCAGGCAGTTTGAGGCAGGGTCAGAGTTCCTAAAAGCAGCTTGGCAGGTCAATACAGACTGAAGCTGTGAGAGCAAAGTGTAAGCAGCAATTGAGGCTCCTGAGGTTACAGATGCCTGAATACAGAATGACTGCTGAGGGAATTTGCAGGCAGTGACAAGAGCTAGTGCAACAGAGCATCACTGTGCACATAGGGGCAGGGCTGCTAAAACTCCCATGTTCTGCCCTTATGTATCCCAGATGCTAAACATGGAGACAAGATTTAATGGTTGCCCTGCCACATCTTATTCTTATTTTGGTCCCGTCATTCATTTCTAATTCCTCTTTTATTTTTCACTAAGAATGTATCATTTTCTAACCAAGACCTTCTATAATTACTTTGTTTAACTTAATTAACAACCCCAACCTAACGATATCTGTTTATATCACTCTCTCTTTAATTTTTCCACTGTTAATAACTTATGCATTTACTTGCTTGAAATTTGATTTTTTTTTACCTCAAGGACATCATCAGTTTTGAATGGCAGAGGTCATATATGGTTTGCTTAGGACAATTCATGTCTAGAGCCAAGACAAGCTATATATATTCCTGTCAAGAAGTATCTCAGTGAGAAAAGAATTTGTATTAGTTGCTGCCTTTGTCAGGCATTGCAATTCTCTACCTATATGAATATTTATTTTCCAGTCTAGAGTGTTAGCATAATATATATAATAAAATCACAACTCAACAGCATTCATGATACATCAATCAGAAAAGTGAGCTCCCAAGGAAGAATACATTATGTTTCATTTAAAATATTGTTTTACTAAATATAAATTGAATGCCTGGCACTCACCAGGCTGCTCTCGTGGGGTAAGAAGGACAGCACTGGGACCTGGATCTCTAGAGCACATCTTGTTGGAGGGGTTTAGCAGCGATAAGAGGCCATTGGGGTTCAGCAGTGAGAACTTCACCTGAGGTTCCAGCATCAAGGTGGGAGACACTGACCTCTCTAGGCTCTGGCACAGCCCCTCACAGGCCCCCCTCCACTCCTGATGGTGCCTGGACTAGGTGTGAACAAGAGGCTTCAAATATATCACTTCAAGTTTCTATTCATATTAATTAAATGCTACCTTCAAGCTCTATTGATTAAACACCATTTGCCATCAATTATTATCATTTACCACAGAGATTTCATTGTTCTAGCTCCAGAAAACCTTTCGCCACAGGAAGCTCGATTCTCAGGTTTAATCTTCAATGCTGTGTGAAGCTAGAAAGTGCTGATCACTGCTTAGTAACTGACTTCACAGGCAAAGAAAATTAGCTTGTATTATTTTAGTTTCATAGTGTTAAATTCTACCACCGGAGTTGAACCTGACAACATGGAACCAAAAGCATTAGTATTTTCTACCTGTGCTTCATAATATAATATATTTTAATTTGTTGAAACTTCATAAAATAGCTAGGTAGCATCTTCCACCATGTGAGAACACAGAAGCCATTGCCTATGACAATAAAGTCCCTCAGGAAAGAAACACATCTGTTGATGTCTTGATCTTGAATGTCTTCGCCTTCAAATAGTGAGAAGTTGATTTCTGTATGGTATTTTTCTTTAGAAGCCCTAAAGGACTGAAACAATGTGTTTGACAACTAACTTGTATATTCCTCTAAAGTTTGGTCTTTTGAGCTGCTAGTATGAGCTAACAGTATATTAACATATATTAACATATATTCACATATATTAACAGTATATGCTTGGGCCATCTATACAGCCCCCTGCTCTGGTCCCACTACCTTTCTAGTTGTCCCAGAAAAGGCTTGGACCAATGCTTCATAGAAAATGCTAATTTGCTCCTTTAATATCTTGCCAGTCTCCTTCCTTCATATTATCACCTCTGAATGGCCTTAAAATGTGGAAGGTGAAGAAAATGAGCATGTATGGAAAACTCCTACATTTGATTCTGCAATACTAACCTACACTGACACAAAAGGACATACAGGTGTTTTCTGGAATATTTTTAACAGGAAGTCTTGAGGGAGGTGACTTGGCAAAGGTTTATGGACAAGTCTTGCATTCTAAATCTGGATTTCTGAAATGGTTATGTTAATGTACCAGCTGTTTATCTTTGAAAGAGTGATCGTTATATGGGGATTAGAGATCTTTTGATATTGAGCTACCCATTTTGATGTTTGTTTTTCTGCATTTATATACCATTATCCCATTTACTAAAGAGCAAATGACTACTTTCTGGCATTGGTGTCAAATACTAAAAACACAACCAGAAAGTGAATGAATACAGTTGATGGCCAGAAAGAAACAAATACCATGGATATACCAATTACTTTTTTTTGTGAGATTAAACAGTGGATTCCTGTGCTGATTATATTATGCATCTGGACAGGCACAGACCTTACTGATCAAAGGTATAGCTGCCAGCACGGAGGAAAATGAGGGCTTTCAAATATGGAAATGATAAGGCATCATTCCAATTCATCTGCAACTGTGATAGAGAGACTGGTGAAACTGAAAATTGCAAGAATAATGCGTGAGACATTCATTCTACTTCTGCATAACCTATACATAATTTACTCAAAATCTACTCTCTCTCCTTCCCAAATATGAATCTTCCTTAATGTCAGATATTTAGTCCTTGGAAATTTCTTTCCCATATTATATTTATGTCCTTGCTGATGGAAATTATATCTAGAGAATACAACTCCAATTTATAATGGATATTTAAATATGTTTATTATTTTTCTCTTATTTTCTAATTGAAGGGAGTGGTATATTACATACAAATAGTGAGATTCATAAATACAAAATTTTATTTCCAGTACATTTTAATACCAATGAATTTCATAATCAGATAATAAGTGCCACTGGAGGAAATCTTGCCACCAATTAAAATTACAGTTGATTTAATTTATAATGCCTTCAATTGTTTTATTTCAAAACATAAATAAGATTTTGATAAAAAATATTTTTCATATATTTCAGCTTTCAGGTATTTGCATGTTAAGTTGTTCATATACAAAAATACAGGTATAATTCTATATATTTATATATTCATTCACAAAAATATATCATTCCAAAGCCTGGCATGATGGCACATACTTGTAATCTCAGTATTAGGGAGACTGAGACAGGAGAATCGCACGCTTGAGGACCTCCTCAGCAATTAGTGAGACTCATCAACCTAACAAGACCCTGTTTCAAAATAAAAATAAAATAGGGATGTGGTGTAGCTCAGAGGTAAAATGTCCCTGAGGTCTTCAATCAAAAAGCTATTCGGAATAAATCTCTTTTTTTTTTTTTTTTCGGTACTGGGAATTGAACTCAGGGGCATTCTACCTCCGAGCTATACCCCCAGCCCTATTTTTTTTTTTTATTCTTTATTTTGAAACCGAGTCTCATTAGGTTGCAGAGTGCCTCACTAGGTAGCTGAGGCTGGCCCGCAAACCCGGATCCTCCGGTCTCAGCCTCCCGAATGCTGGGATTACAAGCTTGCGCCACCACACCTGGCTAGGAATAAATCTCTTTAATCAAACAGGACATTACACCAGTTAATACAGTTCAGCTCTACATGCTTCTACTTTTTACCATCCAGCCAAATTTGTCATCATACTATAGTTCCAGTGTCAAGGAAAATAATTTGAGAGGTCTGTTTTTTATCCATCACTGTTATTTAATCAAAGTCTTTATATAATGCAACCAGTAATACTGTTTGCTAGGTTAAGATAAACTGTCCTTGATTCAGCTCTTCTTCACTGGTCAAATAGCTCATTAAGATACAGAAACAAGGATTAGTGATATACCATTCACCAAAGATTTGAGAAATGCAATATTCAGTGTTCAGCAAGAAGTACCTAAGAAATACTTATTTAAGAGAAAGTTCAGCATTTGGATGTGCCTCTCCACATAATTCTTCCCCTTTGATGCTAAGATTCCTATAGCCTCCAAATAACATTAGCAACATATTGCCTACAAAATTGCAAATTTATTTACCTATTCCCAATAGACACACATCCCATAATCATATTTGGAAATTTATAGAATCACTTCAAAGTTGTGTGACAGTATTTCTAGTGATACCCAGTAGAATACAGCTGGGAAGTTAAGCCCGGAAAATCACAGGTTTGAAGACAACCTCTGTCATTTAGCTTTACCCTCAGCAACTAAGTGATACCCTGTTTCAACATAAAAGTAAAAATTAATAATAAAAAAAAAAGGGTCGAGAGTATAGATCAGAGGGTGAATGCCCCTGAGTTCAATCCTCAGTATCAAAAACAAGCAAAGAGCAAAAAATCCAGAAAAGGGCAACTAAATTTAAATTTACATTAGAAAAATGGCCCAGCGAATCTGAATACATTAATTACCAACATTATAAAGTCTAACATAATAACCTAAGAAGTGAGAGTCTGGGAAGTTATAGAAACATTGATTGATTGCAATTGATCTGAAATTATGTATTCATTGACAAACCATATCCTTGAGAGTTTAACAAGTCAACCTTCATAATGATAATGAAGGATATGATACTGCATTGTACAGAGAGATGTAGCTTGACAGAATTCAAGGTGTTTACTCAAAATATACTGATGCTGATTAAACTTTTGATTATAGTTTACAAAGTTAAATTAAATTTCGTGTTTGTAAGTTGTAAAACTTAGTTTTTAATAACCATAATGTATTTTTCTACAGGCACATTTTTATTTTCCAATAAATTATGCATACATTTAATTACATAGACAACTATTTAAATACAATTTGACAATATTGCACAATGTCTGATGTTACTAATACAAAGTTGAATACTTATAACAAATACTGTAATGTTTAACATTTGAATATTGACCAAATAATGAAAAATATTTTAAAATATTTTACAAAAATATTGCAAATATAAGCACAGTTTGAGAAACATCTATTATTAGTATTTTATCAGGCTTTAATAGTTCAGCTATTTATTATATTTCAAGCTATTCTGTAAATACAGCAAATCAGTCTGATTACAATTTTAAGAACAGGATTTACTTTTAGAACACTGGTATATATTCAGTTACTTTAGAAACTGCAAGGTTTCTGAAGAAGCCATGTGGCTTTTTTTGTCAACTAATAAGTACTTAATGTAAAGAAGACTTTAACAGACTTGTTACAAGGACTTTGTCTCAGTATTATACCATGAAACATTTGTTTTAATTTGTTGCTACACATCACTGTTTATCATTAGAGGTGTTCAAGGAATGCCATGGAAACATTAGAAAGTAAAATAATATGAGTGAGGATCTTAAATATTTCACATGGTTCTGTAAGAAAGACAATGTGTCTTTGGCCAGACAAAATGTAAGTCATTTTGTGTCCATGCTGCTACTGCCAAAAATGCCATTAATTTAGAGTTAGAATGGAAAATAAAACAAACCAAAACAACAACAACAACAGATTCAGGAGAAAATTAAAATACATAAAAGCAAAACCCAGGTATATTAACTTTCTTTATTGAAGTTAGTAGGTTTAAAGAATTGGTAATATCTATAATCAGATGATTGTAAAGAAATGAGGTAGGAAACTGTTTTAAATTTGTAAAAGTAGGTACTAATAAGTGCATAAGTATTTTATAAATTTGATCATATAATTTTAATGGTTTATAAGCCCATAATTGAAAGAAACTAGGATAAAATGCAAGTGAATTATTTTTCAAAATACACTTAGATTTTCTGAAATTATTCTCAAGCAGAATTAACAGACCTGTAATGGTAAGTGCCCTCTGTAGTTCCTAACATAACTAATACAGTTAGTTAGAAAGTGAGATAAATCTCTTCTATAACCACAAGCTACAGACTTTATAAGTAAAAATAATTTTAATTTATATTCTGTCTATTTTATGGTAAAGCATTAATATCAAATTAAACAAAATATAAATTTGAGGATTTCACTTGAGATTAGGTGAAATGTATAATAATTTTGGGAGTCACTTATACAAAACTCCTATAATCAATTCTCCATAATGCCTATTGTTTAATCACTCCTCCCCACAAAAATCTGGTTATGCAACCTTCTGTGTTTAAAATTATCCCATTGGTCTTTTTTTACCTGGTGTCAAGCCTTACTGGACATGACAGTCATCCCTCAGTATCTTTACATTTGGAATCAGTTCCAGGGCCTCGCTTAGATACCAACACCTATGGACGCTCAAGTCCCTTATATAAAAAGATACAGTATTTACATATAACCTGTACACAACATTTCATATACTTAGTCATCTCTAGAATACTTTTAATACCTGAAACAATATAAATATTTTTATACTTAGACAATGACAAGGAAAAAAGCCTGTACACATTCAGTACAGTCAAATCCATTGTAATCTTACCTATCTTCTTGTGGTGGAGGGGTGCTGGAAATTAAAACCAGAGGCAATTTATCCTTATGAGATACATTATGGCCCTTTTAATTTTGTTTCTACTTTAAGACAGAGTCTACCTAAATTGCAGAGGTTAGCCTTGAAGTTACACTCCTGTCTCAGGCTCTCAAGTAGCTGGTATAACAGCGCCCAGTTAAACATTTTCAATTTGCACTTATTCAATTCATGGATATCAAACTCACAGATATGGAGGGTCAACTGTATTTATCTTTTCATATTAATTTCCCAAAGCATCCACCATTTATGATTAAGTTCAAAATTTCACAAAAATTTTGGTCACATAATGTTCTTATTTTAGGTATTATAATGGCAAAATACCAGCGAGAACAAAAAATGAAAAGACATCTTGAATTAAAGATGGTGGTGTAACTGACTTAAGAGTATAATGATATGGAGGTGTGATTTATGTTTTTTTATATAAAATAGTACAAGACATGTAATCAGATGTTTCCTGTATTAAGATAAAAAAATAACAAAAGTGATTTTATTACATAATGTCATGGTGCATTCTGATTAGTACAAAACTTAAAGGACACAAAAATCTACTGCTTGTGTTAGCACATACATTGCATTCAAGCACACTGTCCTGGCAGAGAAAATTTAAATAATATTTAATATTGAGAAATAGTGATAACTTATATCAATGATCATCAAATGAAGAAATTAATATAAAATTTGGTTAAAAAATGGTTTCTGCAAAACAAAGTGCCTTGCAAAATGTTAAGAATAAATAAATATATTGAAAGGCTTCTTTAGATGACAGTATATGTTTTTAAATTATTTTATTGGAAAAATTTCATTTTTGCTGTATTTCTATTTTCAGTACATATCACCCCTGTGCAGACAATTTCTGGCTATCTCTTTACAGAGTCTTCCTATTACTTCTCTATCTGTATGTATGAATGCACAAAAATATGCACAACTTGTCAGTTTTACTACTTTATGAATGTTCCGTTTCGTCTCTGATCTACTAAGCAACAGCAAAGATAGCTGCAAAAGTACATTAATGTGTCAAATACCCTGGTGATCATTATACTGTGATTTTACCATATATAAAGAATATTATAAATGTTTAGCTATAAAACATGTATTTTTAAAATATTTTCCATTGCTGTGTTTTAATTATACAGGTTTCTGTTTTTCATCATGGCATATCCATACATGCAGATAACATAATTGGATCAATTTCACTCCACCCCACCTGCCCTTGTCCTCTTCTCCTCTCCCTAGGTCCTTCCCTATAACAGACAGTTAAACAGATGTTCTCTCTTTACTGTTCCTATTCTCCCAGGTAAATATCAATAGTATAAATGCTTTAGGTTTTTCAAACCTAATTTTTATCTCTAGTCCAGTTCTTTGCTTAAGATCAAAGTGTACACAGATGTCAAGGAGATACACTTGCAAGATACATGAAATTTACTATGTTCAAAATGGTCCTTAGGGAAAAAACCTCTATTTCTTTACCTTTTTCTTCTATTTGAAGGCAATTATCTTATTCCTCTTATTCCTTATACCTCTTATTCCTTTTATGCAAGGAAAAAAAAAGGATTTGCATGCTTCTCTTCTGTTTTGGGGGTATAATACTGGCCTTCCTTCTTACAAGTGAGTATCATCACCTGATTCCTGTGTTTTGGTCAGTTGCTAGCTTTGGGCTCAGGCCCTGAAGTCATGGGAGAAGCTTGCTAATTTTCAGATATGGCAGTCAATATTTCATGACTATTTTCCCCACTCATAGATGAAATATTGACCTACAGATATATTTGACATTTTGTATAAATAGTCAATGAACCTCAACTTCATTTTTTGTTGTTGTTCCTGTTGGATATAAGCATACTCTGCAGAGAGGTAATCACACTGAGGAACTGAGGCCTCTGCCATCAACCATCATTAATTTGGAAGCATTTGAGTGAGTCATCTTATTCAACTACAAGTAGGTCTTGCAGATCTGATCAAAGATTCAGATATCAATACAGCTACAGCTAAAATCTTGACTGCAACATTATAAAAGCCAGAGAGTCACACCCCTTCAGGTAAGCCACCCCAAATTCTTAACACTAATAAATTGTATGAAATTAATATTTATTCTTATTTGAGAATATTTTGGAGTAATTCATTACTATTTTTTTGTGTAATCAGATAGGTAACCATAATTTGCCATCCATAAATCTTACAAATGAAAATCCAATCCAGTTTCTCCATGAGTAGAATCAATAATGAAGTGCTTGAGGTGTATTTGAGACATCCTTTTTTATATTTTGTAGATGATCAGTCATCAATTGGCCCTTTTTAATTTATATTTCGTGAACCCTTTGAGGATTAGCCTATGTTAAATCACCATGAATTCTTTAGATCACAACCAAAATTCATGAACTGTCATTTATAATTTGTGCCTCTAAAATCTTAAATTCATTATTTACAACAGACCATATAAGAGTACTTGTGGATACAAAAAATACATCATTTGAGCTCTTTTAATATTTATCTCATCAGAATTTTAAAGTTCAGATTTTACCACATAATTTATAAGATTCTCCAAGTTTTAGGTTCTGCTTTCTGTTGCATTATTATCTATAACCACTCTAACCATCATGGACTAATTAGCTAGTGTTCCAGTTTGAGAATTTTCTTTTCTTTTTTTTTTTAAGTGTATGTGTGTGTGTGTGTGTGTGTGTGTGTATGTTTTACTGGGTACTGAACCCAGGTACACTCTACTTACAAGCTAAACCTAAACCAGGGCCTTTTTATTTTTTGTTTTTGAAACGAAATCTTTCTAGGCTGCTTTATCACTAAATTGCTGAAGCTTCTCTGTAACTTGTGATTCTCCTGTCCCAGCCTTACAATTACTGAGTGGGCTACAGGCATGCACCACCATGCCTGACTGGAGATTATCTTTTGTACGTCAGCTTCTATCTTGGGCCAAATTAGTTCAGATAATTATCAGCTATTAATTTTTATGAAATAATTCTTAAATTGAGATAAGCAAAAATATTCAAAGAAAATATTTGCTTTTATATCCCTAACGATACAGAATATTTTAAAATTTCAATCTAAATGGTTTTCCTTCTGTTGAAAGATATGTATTGAAAACACAAGAGGTTATATATAATAATTTCCACAACTTCTTTCAAATGTTTCATAAAAATGTTTTAATATAGGTATATTGAGGAATATGGAAAAGCATTTAAAATTAATAATTCTAAGTGAAAGGTATATGGTATTGATTATATTCTAGCAATTTGCTGTAATTTTTAAATGCTCAGAATTTTTTTTTTTTTTTTTTTTTTTTGCGGTACTGGGAGTTGAACTCAGGGGCATTCTACCTCCGAGCTATACCCACAGACCTATTTTTTATTCTTTTTATTTTGAAACCGAGTCTCACTAAGTTGCGGAGTGCCTCACTAGGTAGCTGAGGCTGGCCGCGAACCTGGATCCTCCGGTCTCAGCCTCCCGAATGCTGGGATTACAAGCATGCGCCACCACGCCCGGCTTATTTTTTATAAATTAAAAGTAAGTGCTTCTTATGGAATAATGGGGACCACATTTGTATTTTTAAAAGTGAAAAACTAAGGTAAATATATGTAAAAAGTGATTTATAAGGCATTGTATAAAAGGAAAAAATCCACTGAACCCTAAAAGTTGGTAAGGATCCCAATTCATCCTTAAAATTGTCTCATATTGCTACTAAGAAAGCATGCAATATAGGACATAAGAATGAAGAGTTCAGTAAATACCTCATGGTCTGAGTTGAAGTGACAGAGAAGTGATTCAGGGCAGCCGAGGTGGCTAGTTTGTTGGGCAGAGCTGAAAAGCACCAGATAAAGATACCCAGAAAGAAAAGCTATCCAGAAAGAAAACTCTAGATACACACAAATCCCTCATAACACAGTATAGAGCTCAAAACAGATTAGGGCACACGTATGAGAAAGCTGACTTCAAGTCACAGAAAGAAGTTCCTGAAACTATCAGAAGCAACATTGCCAAAACATAGACTATATATAGAGCACTAGGAAGGGGCTTTTTTGTAGCCATAAGATTAGCCACTCTAAACCATAAAAGCAACATCAAAGAAAATTAAATGGGATTTAAGCTACTTAATTGCATCCCACAAAATCTCCAAGATTGTGTTTCAAGAAGGAATATCTTTAGCATATACGGTAAATTCATATTAGTGTACAATCAAAATTACTAGCTATTCAAATAATCAGCTGGGTTTGGTGGTGAACCCTTGTAATCCTAGTACTTGGGAGGCTGAGACCAGAGGATCCGGGTTTGTGGCCAGCCTCAGCTACTTAGTGAGGCCCTCTGCAACTTATTGAGACCCTGTTTCAAAGTAAAGAATAAAAAATTGGGCTGAGAGTGTAATGCGGAGGTAGAATGCCCCTGGGTTCAATCTCTAGTACCAAAAAATAATAATAATAACAATCAGAGATGTGTATCCCATTGTTAAACAAACGAAGGTAGAGAGAAATTTAAAGATATTTTGCTGATGTCTTTGAATATGGAGAAGGACTCATGAGTAAAAGAATGCACGAAACCTCCAGAAACTGGAAAAGTCAAGGAAATATCCTCCCAGAGTATCTGAAGGAATACATCCCTGTCACCATCTTCTTAGGGCTTAAATTTCCTGATTATAAGAATAAATTTAGTTTGTTTTAAGTCACTAAGTTTGTGGTAATTTGCTACAACAGAAAGAAGAAATTAACACACCTATCAACTATCACAATAATATAAATGATGGAAACATTTCAAATAAAAAGCATACATTTAAGATCTGCTTACTCCTTAAAAATGTATTTTAATATATAACATAAACAGAATGAAAATATTTAAAAATATACCATATGACGAAAATTAAAGGAAGAAAGTGGGAATGACTACATTAATATAAGAAAACAGTTATTAGAGCAAAGAAAACTTGAAAAATAATTTTATAATGATAAAAGGTTAGATTTAAAATATCACATAATATCTATAAACAATTAAGCAGCAGAGCTTTAAAATAACTCAAGGAAAATCTGATAAAATATAAAGAGAAATGTACACATCAAAAAATATACATATATGTATAACTTTAATGGTGCATTTAATTTCACATCATAATGTAGTTTACATTGATAGTGATATGCACACAGCACTTGAGTTTCTACCTTACTCCCTTTCCACTCCCCCTCTCCTTCCCATAATGGAATAATATTAGACACTAACAATAAGAAGACCCAGAGAAATTATATAAGTACAAGGAAACTGAATACCATAGTTCTTAATGAAACTTGTATCATAGAAGAAACAAGGGAAGAAATTAAAAATAAAAAATCCTAGAGTCAAAGAAAATAAAGACATAACATTTCAAAATCTCAGGGACAGTTTGAAGCAGTATTAAGAGGAAAATTCATAGTACTTAGTACTCACATAAGAACAGAAAATCACTAAATAAACAAACTAATGACACACTTCAAAGTCCTTGAAAAGCAGGAAGATCTAATCTCAATGCTAATGGAACAGAATAAATCATTAAAGCTATAGCAGAAATAAAAGAGGTAGAGAAAAACAAAAACGATACAGAGAATCAAGAAAACCAAAAGCAGGTTTCTCAAAAATAAATAAATAAAATAGTTAAAGTATTATCCAATGTAACCAAATTACTAAAATAAGAGATGAAAAAGATCATATCACTACAGACAGCACAGATATCCAGAGGATCATCAGAAACTATTTTGAAAAACTGTACTCCAACAAAATGTAAAATCAAGAGAAAATTGACAAATTTCTAGACACATAGAACCTTCATAAATTTAATCAAAAGATAGGTAATTTAAACCAACCAGTAGCAAGCAAAGAGATTGAAACAACAATAAGGAGCCTATCATTAAAGATAGGCCAGATCCAGATGACTTCCCAGCAGAATATTATAAAATTTTTATAGACGATTGAGTTCCAATACTTCTCTTTCTATCCTATGAAACATAAAGAGATTAGATTCTCCCAAACACATTCTATGAAGCCAACATCATATTAATACCAAAATCTAATAAGGAAAGCTCAAGAAAAGAAAATTACAGATCAATATTTTTGATTAATGTAAACACAAAACTCCTGAACAAAATACTAGAAACATGCATTGAAAACACCAAGAAAATTATCACTATGACCAAGTCGGGTTAATCTCAGGAATGCAAAGCTGTTCAACATACAAAAAACAATTTTATAATTCACCAAAAAAACCCCACAATTATTATCACATCACATGATCATTTCAATAGATATTGAAAAAGCATTAGACAAAATCCAAAACACTGGAGAAAATCAAAATAGAAGGAACTTACCTCAACATCACAAGAGCAATCTACAATAAACTCACAGCCAATATCATATTAAATGGGGAAAAACTATGAGAATTCCTTTTAAAATTAGGAACAAAACAAAGATTCCCACTTTCACCACTTCTTTTCAAGATAGTACCCAAGACTCTAGCCAGAGCAATAATGCAAGAGAAGAAAATAAAAATAATATGAATAGGAAAAGAAAAGCATGAACCTATATTTAGGAAGTCCCAATAAACTCAACTGAAAGACTTTTTAGAACTTATTAACAAGTTTAGCAAAGTGTCTGGATACAAAATCAATCTAAGAAAATCAGAACTTTTTCTATATGTTAACCATGAATCTACTGAAAAAGTATATAGAAGACAATTCCTTTCACGATAACCTCAAGAACAATAAAATATCTAGAAATAAATCTAACCAAGGAGGTAAACGATCTCTACAATGAAAATTTTAAAACATTAAATAAAATAACTGAAGATATTAGAAGATAGAAGGATCTTCTATATTCTTGGATAGGCAGAATAAATATTATCAAAATGATCATCTACCAAAAATTATCTACATATTCAATGTAAACCCATTAAAATAACATGTTAATTTTTCACCAATCTAGAAAAATCAGTCTTTAAAATCGTATGAAGCAACAAAATACCCTGAATAGCCAATATAGTTCTCAGCAATAAGAATCATGCAGGAGACATCACAACATCTGACTTCAAACTATGCTATGGAGTATAGTATTAAAAACAGCATAGGATTGGCACAAAAGCAAACACATAGACCAATGGTGTGGTACAGAAACAAATCCATATACTTACAGCCAATTTAATTTTGACAAAGTTGCCAAAAATATAGGCTAGAAAAAAGCCTTTTCAACAAATGGTGCTGACAAAACTGGTTATCTATACATAGAAAAATGGCTATAAATCCCACTTTCTCACCCTGCACAAGAGTTCAACTTAAAATGGACCATTAGACCAAACAGTTTGCAGTTATTTAAAGAGAGCATAGGATCAACATTCCAACATATAGGCATTGATTAAAAAAAAAAAAACTTCCTAAATAAGATCCCCAAAATATAAAGAATTAAAACAAGGATTCACACATGACATTACATTAAACAGAAGAGCTTCAGTGCAGCAAAGGAAACTATCAAGAACCTCAACAGAGAGCCAACAGAATGAAAAAAAAATATTTACCAGCTATTTCTCTGATAAAGGACTAATATCAAGAATATACAAAGAACACAAGAAACTCATCACCAAAAATAAATAAATAACCCAATAAAAAAATGAGCAAGTGAACTAAATAGACACTTTAAAAAGGAGAAATACAAATGGCCAATAAATACACAAAAAAATGTTCAATATAATTCGCCAAAGAATTGAAACCAGACTACAATGGTAATGCATGTATATCTATGCTAATAGCTGCACAATTCTTAATTACCAAACTTGGAACCAGATAAGATATCTCCTAGCAAATGAGTTAATTACAAAATTATGAGATATATACACAATGGAATTCTACTCAGCCATAAAGAAGAACAAAATTGTGGCATGTGTAGTGAAATGGATGGAACTGTAAAATATAATGCTAATATTTATACTGAGATTAGTCAGCCACGAAAAATTAAAGTTTGGATATTGTCTCTCATATATGGAAACTAGGGAGAAACTGGCACACAGGAGGTACTCCAGACAAAGGAGAAGAAACCTTAGTGGTGTGAAGGTGAAGACATAAGAGAGGCAGGAGTGGGGAGGAAAAGGGGGTCTTTGATCCATCTTGAATTGACTCTTGAACAGAGTGAGAAAGTGGGGTTTATTTCTGTATTTATGCATATGCTTAATCAGTTTTTCAAACACCATTTGTTGAAGAGGGCTATATAATTTTCAGTGTGTATTTTTGGCACCTTTTTCTGAGTGTTCTATTCTGCTCCATTGGTCTATGTGTCTGTTTTTGTGCCAATACCATGCTGTTTTTATTTCTTTGGGTTTGTAGTAGAGTTTGGAGTCAGGTATTGTGATGTCTCCTACATGGTTCTTGTTGCTGAGAACTACTTTGGCTATTCTAGGACTTTTATTGTTCCAAATGAATTTAAGGATTGATATTTCTATGTCTTGGTAATTTAATGGTATCACATTGAATCTATAGATCACTTTTGGGAGTATGGCCATTTTGATGATATTTATTCTGCCTATCCAAGAGCATTGAATATCTTTACATCTTCTAAGGTCTTTTTTGATTTCTTTTTTCAATATTTTGTAGTTTTTCTTATAGCAGTTTTTACCTCCTTGGTTAGGTTTATTATTATTTTATTTGTGGGTGGAAGTGTTTTCTGGATTACCTTTTCAGTGGATTTATGATTAGCATACAGGAAAGCTTCTGACATTTTAAGATTGATTTTGTTTTCATAAAATTTTCTGAGCTTGTTGATCAGGTCTGTAAGCCTTTTGCTTGATTTTTTGGTGTCTTCTAAGAATAGTATCATGTCACTTGTAAATAAGGACAATTTTAGTTATTCCCTTTCTATCTGTACTCCTTTGATTTTCTTCTCTTGCTTTATTGCTCTGACTAGAATCTCAAGTACTATATTTAAAAGAAGCAGTGATAATGGACATCCTTTTCTTGTTCTTGTTTTTAGTGGGAACTCTTGCAGTTCTTCTCCATTTAATATGATGCTGGCTATGGGTCTATTGTATATTGTCTTTTTGATGTTGAGGTATGTTCCTTCTCTTCCAATTCTCTGCAGTGCTTTTAGCATGAATGGGTGTTGGATTTTATGAAATGCCTTTTCATCATCTACTGAAATGATCATGTGATTTTTGTCTTTAGTTCTGTTTATGTGGTGAATTACATGTATTGCTTTTCATACATTGAACCAGTCTTGCATCCCTGCAATGAATCCAACTTAGGAATAAGTATTATTTCCTTGATGTGGTTGTGAATGCACATTATGAGTATTGCATTTAGCAGTTTTGTGTCTAAGTTAATTAACAATATGGGCCTATAGTTTTCTTTTCTTGAGCTGTCTTCATTTGACGTTGGCATTAACATGATGTGGGCTTCATAGAATGTATTTGAGAGATTCCTGAAGAGAAAGCGTTCTATGTTCCAGTGGTGTTGTCTTGGCACAACATTATTTTGTGACAAAATAAATTCATCAGTAGTTTTCATAATATTATAAAAAACTAGTTTGCTGAGCCGGGCGTGGTGGCGCACGCTTGTAATCCCAGCATTCGGGAGGCTGAGACCGGAGGATCCGGGTTCGCGGCCAGCCTCAGCTACCTAGTGAGGCACTCCGCAACTTAGTGAGACTCGGTTTCAAAATAAAGAATAAAAAATAGGGCTGGGGGTATAGCTTGGAGGTAGAATGCCCCTGAGTTCAATCCCCAGTA
>PVLC010001335.1:0-30825 GCA_004027655.1 Graphiurus murinus | reverse complement strand
CTAGTTTGCTAAATTTTTGATATGTGATACAACGTTTGATGCAAGTGTAGAGAACAAGTAGAACAACATGAAAGCTGTGCTAAAGTATTTAATACGTCAAGAGGATAAACACCGAGTTAAAGTCATCTTTCCAAGTTTAATACTTTATCAAGTAAGCAAGATATGCTTTCACTTGCATTTTTTAATTTAATGTTTTGTTTTCATTTACCTAGTTTGGCTATCATTTTATTTATTAATATGCGAAAAGATTTTATTTCTTATGCAATGAACATGCATACACACAATCACATGCACATGCAAAGATGCACACAATTTCTTGGATCATACAGTACTTAATATATATTTTAAATTTTCTTATTCATTATTATTTAAATCTCTCTACTTCTTAATGATCAATACCTATTGTATTTGAGAGGTGATTTTCTTTAATGTATTCCATTTTCTGTAGTTGCTATTTTTAATAATAATTTACAAATCTGTAATTTTTCAAATATTTGGAAAATGTGGACAAAACATAAATGTACATTTATTAAAAAGAATATTACTGCATTACAATTCACCTTCAGTCATTCTTTAAAAAGACTGATTTATTATTTTTTTCCTAAAGTCATACCTGTAATTACTCTCCTTGCAAGCCGGGCGTGGTGGCGCATGCTTGTAATCCCAGCATTCGGGAGGCTGAGACCCGAGGATCCGGGTTCTCGGCCAGCCTCAGCTACCTAGTGAGGCACTCCGCAACTTAGTGAGACTCGGTTTCAAAATAAAGAATAAAAAATAGGGCTGGGGGTATAGCTCGGGGGTAGAATGCCCCTGAGTTCAATCCCCAGTACCGCAAAAAAAAAAAAAAAAAAAAAAAAAAAAAGTTACTCTCCTTGCAAAAATGCTAACCCGTTAAACAGAATAAAATTCCAAACAGTTAAACCTAACAGGTGCATAATTTTGTTAATTATTACACACTTTATTTAGCTATAAAACAGTCACACATCATTCTGATATTTACTGGATACATTTAAAGAAATATAAAAATATTATTTCTTAAGAAGGAAGCCTTACCACTAGATGGCAGTATAGTCCTTAATTGTCCTTGACATACATTCAGCCTTTTACACTACATTATGGGGTATCAGCTCAGCAAGTGCTGTGCATGTATGACACTATCATTTTGAAATACAGTATGATGTGAAAATATGCAATGTATTAAACACAAGTATATACAATGCAATGAATAATGAATTAAATGCAAGTATTAAATATACAAAATTATACATATACACACACATATACATGTGTGTATATATATATTTAGTAAAAATAAAATGGGAGCTAAAGTGGAGAGGTGGAAATACAAAAATAAAATGAATTGTGATGAGTCAAAGAAAATGCATTCTTTGCAGTTACAGTTTTGTTTCATTCATTAACCCGCAATATTCTGTAACATTTAATCTTTTTAATTTAATGTGTCAAGAAGACTTTTAAGGGTAGGTGAACTAAATATATTCATAACAGTTATTACTATTATTACTAAATATAGTCATACAGTTATTACTATTACTATTTTTTTTACTAAATATGTATATCACTGATTCTGTTAATTTCTTGAGAGAGAACTAGACAGTTTACTGACCTGAATTGAAATAAATCACCTTGACTAGAATGCTATTTTGATACTCAGATTTTATATAAATGATTTTCTATCTTATTCCCATAACAGAAATAATTGTTTTTTATTAATGTTCTAGTTGGTCAAAAGGAACGACATACCAGTGTTTTCAATAGAGCAGAGAACATAATGTAGTAGCATTTATTTTTCAATTAAGAATAACAAAGTGTTTCAAAATTAGTGAGTTATTACTCCTTTCTCATGCTTTTTTTCTTTAAAAAATGTTTATCTTGATTCTAAAAGAATACTGACAAAACCTATGCCATGTTGCTGTTACTTTTAATACTTAACAAGATAAATTTTGTTCAATATCTTTGTAAATGCAACATTATTTATTTCTAAAGATTTAATTATGGCATCAAAAACATTCTTAATATGAAGCTTGACAAATTATTAAACCTCCACACCAGTGGATAAATGAACTGAAACAAACAATTTGGAGGACACTTGGGCAGTACCATTTGTATTTTGAAAAGACAAATAAGCACTGAAAATATATAACCAGGGAATTATTAAGAAATTGTGAATAAATTAGCCATTAGGAAGTATGTTATAACTATAACAGTGAAAATTTTGATACAACCTAAATGCATAATGCCATGAACTTGTTCTTTGTATGATAAATAATTCACTGAAAATAGTTATTGATAGCATATTTGATAATATATGTATCAGCATGAAAAGTAAGTGTGCTTAAATTCAAATTACCATTTGTGAAACCCTAAGAAAATTACTTTTGTAAAACATAGTGATGTCTTTATGTGTTTATGCAAAAACATCTATTACATCTTATTTTCAATCTATCTGTACATCCTAAAAAGTTTAAAGATTAAGACTTAAGCTCAATGATTAATATTGTCTAATAGATTATAGAAATTTAATGCCATATGTTTGAATTAGAAAATAAAATCAAATCAACAATGAACAAACATAAACAAGATGAATAACATTTTAGCTTTACTATTTTTAATAATATTTAGACAATTATATACATTATTATGAAAATATATGATAAAAATACTTATAAAAGATGTGATATTACATATTTATGATTAGGTATATTTGTTAATACATTTAGTAAAGTAATTATTGGAAATTCATCAAAATGTTAATTACAGGTTTACATGCAAACTCTTTAATGCTTTTTTTAAATTTTGTTTCTAATTTACAAAGGCAATGCATTTATTAGGTACAACATGATATTTTGAAATATGTTCATTGGTTAATCCAAAAATTAATATGCAATATGATTTCTGATGCAAATTTAATATCTAAGTTGCATTGTTTTTTGTGGTAGCTCAGGGGATTCTACCTCCAGTACCCCTAGGACTGTTTTTTATTCTTTATATTGGAACAGGTTCTCACTAAGTTGCACAGAGCTTCACTAAGTAGCTGAGGCTGGCGGGGAAACAGGATTCTCCGGTCTCAGCCTCCCAAGTACTGGGATTACAAGCGTGCACCACCACGCCAGCTCTAATTGCATTTTTGAAAACATCATCCTTCAAATCATTGATACCATAATATACTAAACTAACCCAGTCATACATACAAGTATATGTATGAATATTCATATATATATATGAACATATATATGAACATATATATATATATGAACATATATATGCCTTCTAGTCTCACAGAAAGTTTATTTTCAAGAAACCAATTAGATATTAGAATATTTTAATCAAAAGGTAAAGTTTAACTATAGAATAAGAAGGTACACAACGATCCTTATTATCAGTAGCATAAATTGTTAATAACTTAAACCATGGCTAGTTATAGAAAACTGAAGCAGAAGTCCTCCATCTATTTTATCGCTCTAGGAAGTAGAAGATTTATATATAATAAAAAAAAATTTATTAAATGTAGTGACTTATTTTTTACATTTATATATCAATTAAACCATTCTCCTTGATTGAATTAATGTCTCTTTACTCAGAATGTGTCTAAATTATTTTTGTGCCACATTTTAAATCAAATTCTGGTTCAAGTTATATATGCATATATATATGTATATGTATATATACATGTATATTTTAAATTTGAAACAGGAGGTTTCTTAAAGAACTCTCATATATCTAACATACATGCATTTTTAAGCAATATTTTCACAAAACAAATATTCTCCAGATGATATTAGCTCTCGATCTTAATAACTGTACCAAATGGTTATTTCTTATTTATTAATGTTTATATTACATCCTGAAAATATTATCAATTTTACTTAGCAATCCTTTCATATTTCTTACTTAGCAATCCTTTCATATTTCTCAGATGCACTATAATTTGAGAATAATGAAAATAAATAGCTGGGCATGGTTGCCTATGCATGTAATCCCAGTACTTGGGATGCTGAGACTGGAGGATCTGGGTTCACAGCCAGCCTCAGCTACTTAGTGAGGCACTCTGCAACTTAGTGAGACCCTGTTTCAAAATAAAGAATAAAAAATAGGGCTGGGAGTGGAGCTCACAGGTAGAATGCCCCTGAGTTCAATCCCCAGTACCGCAAAACAAAACAAAAATAAATAGCTATGAGTACTGTTTAATTAATTATTATATTGCAGAAGTATGTTTCCTGAGATATGGATGTCAATTCACTCTAAATTTTAAAGAAGCTACTAAGCCTATGAACTATATAATTCTGGAGAAAACTGTAAAATATCACTCTACTGCCTCTTCCCAGAGTATATTACATAATAGATGTACAATACATACTTGAATTTCAATTTTTTATTAGGTGAGAAGGTATTCTGAAATTTCATAGCAAGCTTTCCTAGAATTGTTATAGTTAAATATAAAAGTTCCATAAAGACCTCACTTGTTAAAGGTCGAAGTTGATATAATTGAATAATGAGGGTTGTAACCTCAGAAGTAGATAAATCCATTGTAATGGATTTACCTGGGTGTTACCTGGTAGGCCTGCAGAGTGTGGTGGAGGAGATGATCCCTGGGGGTAAGGCCTTGGAGAGTATACAAAGAGTTCCTCCTCCTCATTCTGCTAGCTATCTTGCTTCCAGCTTCTGTGATTTAAAAAGCACAGCCCATGTACTCTCCATGCCCTGAGATCTGAGGTCCTCAGCCTCAGATGGACTGAGCTTGAAACCATAAGAAAATAAATATCTTTTACTCTAAATCATGTGGTCAGATATTTAGATTATGGCTTCAAGAATGCTGCTGGATACAAGAGTAGACTGGAAATTCTTTTGCCAACAAATCTATTCCTGAAGATATCTCAAAGTAATTGGGGTATCCTTCTGATAATGATGAATTACCAGGTTGATCTTGGCAGGTAACCTGGAAGCTATACTTCAAGTAAGACTTGGAGGCAGAGTCACATAATAGAGTAGGTGGCACCGTCAAGGTCATTGGCTTTCAAAAATGAATGTCACTCACTTTTACCAATTTTGTCTACCAAACATCATCAGTTCTTACTGCGTAATTGTCTGCCTCCCATGACTGACTGTTTTCTCATAGTTTTCATTCTTTAAATTTTACTGAAGATGATTGGTTTGAGTTTTCAAAGGTATTAAATTATCCTTTCAATAGTGCACTACTTCTCTACATGGTAATATTTCAAAAATTGCTGAGCCCAGTTAGTAAGTTACTCATGGTCACATATTCAGAGAAATTAGATGATAAGATGTCTTGTTTTAGTACCAATAATCTGCCACAATTAAGCTCTTCTTGGATTCAGAGCACATTGAAGTCTAATTAATTAAATAATTTAAAATGAAAGTTGCAGAGTTTAAAGGTAGTAATGGTGCATACAGTGATTTTGTGCATTCATACAGCAATATTTAAACTTTACCTCTCAAATTTTTCACATATAAAATTAGTGTATTTATACTAGTTTTTACCAAACAGCAAACTATCCAATAGGCATGATTTCTAAATATGTGGAGACAGCTCTGTCAAAACTACTGAGAGTGAATATCTTTTTTTCTCCTCTTCTCTCAAAGCAACACCCAATAAATAACTCAGCAATAAATCAGATCACTTTATTTGTTAAATGAGCTACAGCAGGTTGAGTTACTGTTTCATGAACCATTTATTTTAGTGGAATTCTACTCAATTCTCCCTCTGCTTTGAATTTTATGTGTATAAAGGATCAAGGGAGCTTTTTAAGCATCTAAACAGGAGATCTAACTACATCTGTTTCTTGAAATTCAGTGGTTGCTAGCATGTAAAATTTTTGAATGACTCTTTCCTGAAAAAAGTAAGTAACATTATAATTTATTTAACAACCAGTCATTCTTAATAATGATATTTGTTCCCTACAAAGTGCTGTAGTAGAAGATCCTTAAAGGTAAAGTATAGCAAATTATTTTCTATGTAGAAATGTAAGCAAGGTCTTAAACATGCTAATATAAAAAAGGGAAGGGATAATTATAGTACCTTGAGAAATTAGAATTAGGGAGGGAGGGGAAAAGACTGAGTAATGGGTTTCAGGTTCTATTTAGGTAGAAAAAAGAAGCTTTCATGCCCTATCACAAAATTATGATTATCGATGACAATAATATTCTATGAATTTCAAAAGTCAAAAAGAAAGGATTTTGATTTTTCACTATAAATAAATATTAAATGTTTGAGGAGATAAATGTTTATCCTTATGTAAGCATTGTACAATTAATATATATTTGCGCATTATTTGTAACTCATTAATATTTACATCTTTTTTGCTTTTATGTAGCAGCTAAAATGTTTAACAAATAAACTAGAATATGAAAATCATTAAGAAAATACCTATAAAGGTAGGTGAAATATACCAGGCTTTCCTTTCACTATTCCCTCCAGAAGTGACACCAAATTGGGCTTCATGTATTTTTTGATACTAATCTGGAAGTCCAGAAATTTCAGGAAGAACCTGTAAATTGTAAAGTGGTTTAGGACATTTTAGAAATGTTTCGCAGCCGGGCGTGGTGGCGCACGCTTGTAATCCCAGCATTCGGGAGGCTGAGACTGGAGGATCCGGGTTCGCGGCCAGCCTCAGCTACCTAGTGAGGCACTCCACAACTTAGTGAGACCCGGTTTCAAAATAAAGAATAAAAAATAGGGCTGGGGGTGTAGCTCGGAGGTAGAATGCCCCTGAGTTCAATCCCCAGTACCGAAAAAAAAAAAAAGTTTCAACATTGGTTAAAAATTCTATATTCCTGACTCTATAAGGGTGCTGTGGAAGAGAAAATCCTAACCTAACCAAATTCTGTATTAGGAAGTGTTTTGTTTAAACTTGTTACTTTTTTTTTAATCCCTTGATGATTTGTGCTTCTGGAGTATTAAAGGAGAACATGGTGATCATTCTTGAAGTAATGAACACAGAAGGACATTAATTGTCTATGGGAAATGGATGAAATACAGAGGAAAAAGAGAAAAATATATAAAAATAGCAAAGCAGTCAAAATATATACATTTGTATAAATAATTCAGATGAATTTATTTCACATTATTTTAATTGACTAGACCATTAAATGCAATGACCCATAAAACCTGCATTTATTCTTACTGGTTCCATATTTGAACATGAAAATCCATTTATCTTTTAGTCTTCCTCAATATTTCTATAAATTCTTTCCCAGTAGATAAGAGTCATTTATTATCATGGTCAATCAATGAAGACAGCATGGATATCTCTCCCAATATTTAGTCAGATTAAAAGATTGTTGATGTTCTATACATCAAAAGATATGAAAAAACTTGTTATTCACATAATGAGGTTTACTAGGAAGAGCATGTCTAATTCCCAACCAGGTTAAAATGGGTTAAGAGAAAAGGAGCGGAAGAGCAGCTTGACTTTCCTTGTAGTTAGTGAGATTAGAGAGTGCAGGCCAGAATTTACCCAATTTATAAATAACCCTTCACATTGCCTGAGTATGTTTCACAATGTTCATAGATTATTTACCCACTTATTTAGTACATCAAAATAAAATTAAATGTTGGCAGTTAGAATCACCTTCACAGAATTGGACCCCAGAAACTTCCTTTCTGGTCAAAACAGTTAAAATGGCCCCATATAATGTTAAACAGAGACTTGAAGGATTAAAACTCATTATATAAGAGCTATTTAGAAAGCGGTGATTATCCCCACTGTTTCTCTTCATCTAACAACTGTATTTGGTCACTGCTGAAATCTGGAAATAATGAAGAGCATTTAGTGTTGGATTTTTACAGCATTAATGTCATAATCTCACCCATTAAAGCCTCCATACCCAGTGTTATTTAAATTACTGACTTTATCCAGTACAATCTGCAACTGGTAAATACTTTGCAGTTACCGACTTAGCTAATACATTCTGTTCATTGTCTCTTTGAACAGCTTCTCAGCTGTGGCTTTTCTTTACCTTCAAAGTAACAAAATACACTTGATGTAGCTACCCAGATAGTACCACTATGCCCTTAATTTAATGCATAGTTTTTGAAGACAATAATTTAGTCACAAATTTCTGCAGGAATACATGTGTTACATTTCACCAAGGAGAATCATTTACACAGTAATTCTGTACATAAAACATTCACAAAGGACTTCACCAAAATGAATGGGCCATTACCTCAAACAAAATAAAAGGCCCCACAACCTCAGTAAAGTTTCTGGGTAGTATTTAATTACATAAGAGGTGGTTTACCCTGATACTGTCAAGAATTAGCTATTGACTCTCCCATTACTCATCATGTTTAAGATAATAAAATATCATTCAGGCCTTTTGTGGTTGTCAAGCAAAACATTTCTTATTTATAAATTATGCTTAAGCAATTCATGCCATTATTCTTAAATCATCCCACTTTGATTGGGCTCTTCAATAAAAAAAATCTCTGGAGTCTATCACAATTGGAAATAGACACTTCAGTTAGAAACAAACACTAGCTAGTATCTTACATAGACCCATTCACTATAAATACTTTTGAAACTTCCTTTCATGCCTGTTAGAGCTTTTAGATTATCCATGCTGGCTATAAGTAGCCCTTGAGTTCTTGATGCAAGAAAATGACATCCTTGGGTGTGTGCTACATACATTTCCTGGAAAAAGAGGTTCTCACAGGCCTGAAACCCACAACTCAGTACAAAGGGTGTGATATAGATAACTAGGTATTTTACTCAGGTAGACAGCTTCTTTGTGCAACCTGTTAGTCAAACTTATAAAATTGTCTTGTTGAAAAATATGTGTCAGTGTGCCATAAACTAATTATGGTTAGTATTTTCCATACTGCTTACTTTTCCTCTATATTATTAAATTGTATCAAGAAAAAGAAAACATATAATAGACTTATTAAAGAGTATATATAATAGTTACAGTTAAAGGTTAAGCAGTAAAATGGCTCCAGAATAAGCCCTTAATATATAAAATGACCTAAAATTATAGAGCAGACTTGTTGTACTCATTACAGTTAAAAATATGTTCCACAGTAGACCACTTATTTTCTTTCTTTAAGAAGTACAGACCGTATAGGTCAGGTAGTCAAGCAAAATCTCCACAGCAGGATATACAAATTTGAAATCTTTCAAAAAGCAATGTTTTTGTTCCCTATAATTAGGCAATTAATTCTACTGGCATTTATGTGCTGCATGTGGTGAAAGAAAAAGAGATAAAGAAAAGTAGTAAAATCAAATATTTCAATTTTACTTTAAAGGTCATTGAATTATATGACCTACCTTAGGAGTATTTAACTTTAAATAAAAAAGCCAAGACACAAATGAGCCAAGTAGCTCAAGTTGTGAAGTTTGCTACTTTGGTTAGAACATAAAAATTATTTATAAGAACTCATAGGTGTGTTTAAATAAATGATCTCTTTGTAGATGTCTTAAACTGAAGCTTATTTGCTCCTTGTTATTTTATTTCATATATAAATGTGCATTATTTCCAACAATGTTTTTTACAATAAAAATACAAAATCATAAATTGTAGCTTTTCTTTCTTTTTAACTTTCAAAAAGATAAAAATAGTCATGCAGAGAAATAGATGTCATGGTCTTGAAGAAGAATGAATCTATCCTTTAATAGATGATTAATAATTGCTAAAATATATTTATTTATATAATAATGCTAGCTATTTTACCTCTGGGTTAATGATTTCTCTCAGTCAGACAAATAATGAAATATTTAAAACATTTGACACAAAAAATAATGCAAGAGAAAATATATAGAGGTTTTGAATATCACATATAATTCTATATATGAAAATTATTTTTAGAAAATATAATACCCTAATGAATGAATAAAAGTATTAAAAATTAAAATTATAAAAGAAGAGATAATATATTTTAAATCACTACTAGGACACACAGAACACACATTTATTACATATTGGGTCATAAGGAAAATGTGAATAAATTCTCAAGGTATAAATTATACTGATAGTATATAATCAAAATACACAACAAAACAATGACAGTCTTATGTAGAGCATTTAAACTAACCTCCACTAATTAATATTTAGTTCAGTTGATAATTAAAGAATAGTGTATTTGTGAAAAGTAAATTTCTAAGTAGTTTAGAATATAATAATAATTACTGTGGTAGAAACTGTGACTTACCTTTCAATTTGGGTTCTCAAATTCTCTGTTAATGTAAGTTTTAGGTAAACCTCTGGCAAGCAGATGGAATTGATATTTCTAAACCTTTCTTCTGGTTATTCCTGGATTTAAGTCTGGATTATTATCCATCTAAAGAAGACAGAAGTGATGTATATAACTGTTAGATTCTGCCATTCAAAAAAGGCCACATGCCAAAATCTTCTCTCTCCTTGTAGCTGACTGCAATGTGGATGGGATTGTGAGAACAAAAATAACCACCAGGGTCTCTTGCTGAATATAACAGAGCAAGAGAAAATAACAAACCTGGATCCATGAGATTATAAAATATTTTCAGTCACTGGGGATAGTGGATTGGATTCATCTGAGAAGAATGCTAACAGACTTTCAGTTTTTCTACTTCTCCACAGCAGAGAGCTATTTTTCTACTCGTAACACTCTCTCACCCTACTAATGTGGAAACAGAGATAAAAGCATTAAAATATCTACATATGCAACAAATGATGAATGGATAAAGAAAATGAAGTATATGTATACAAGGAAATATTTTTCAGCTACAAAAAGGATATTATTTAATTTGTTGCCACACTAATAAATATGAAGGACATTATGCTAAGTGAAATAAAATCAAACACTGAAAAAATTATCAGTCATACCTTATTTATACATGGACACATGGAATCATTTTTTTTGGTACTGGGGATTGAACCAAGTGCATTCTACCTCCAGTCTACATCTCCAGTCCAATTTTTTATTCTTTATTTTAAAACAGGGTCTCACTAAATTGTGGAGGGTCTCACTAAGTAGCTGAGGCTGGCTGCCAACCTAGATCCTCCGGTCCCAGCCTCCTAAGTATTGGGATTACAAGTGTGCACTACCACACCTGGCTTATGCATGGAGTCTTTTAAAAGTTTATTTCATAGAAGTGGAAAGTAGAATAGTGGTCCCCAGAGTCTAGTGTGGCAGTTGAGGGTGGAGTAGTTGAAGATAGTTTGTCAAAGGATACAAAATATTGCTGTTAGAAATAATGTTTATGAGTAGATTAATTTGCAAGTATGCAATTATGAAACCACAACATACCATATACCATAAATACTTACATTATTTACAACTGCAAACTCACTTTCAGTATCTTGACTAAAATTTGTCTATATGTCTAGAGAGCGAAAAAAAAAAGAGTTGAACATACATTCCCTGGTGAAGTTGAATGTGGTAATGTTCTGCTGTTTCCACTCACTAAATGCAAATAAATGTCCTTTTTGTGTTTAATTTAGAGGCATACTTCGCACATTTTTGCCATTTTTGTTGGTTATTTCACTGTTTCAAAAGCTCTCTTTGAATAGCCTTGATGTATTGACTCATCTTTCGAGGTACAAGATAATTATGATCAGACTTATGTAAGAGTGATGTGCATTAGATAAACTGTATCTAGACATAATAACATGGAAATTAGAACATCTTTAAATGATGGGGTAATGTCAGACATGGTGGCACACACCTATAATCTTAGTACTTGGGAGGCTGAGACTGTAGGACTGCAGGTTTGAGGCCATTCTCTTTAGTGAAAGTCTATTTCAAAATAAAATAATAATGAAAAATGGAAAAAAAGAAAGCTGGGGGGTGTAGTTCTGAGGCAGAATACCCCTGGGTTCAATCCCCAATATCCACTCTCAAAAAATGAGGAACTAAAACATTAATCTAGAAAAGTGTTTTTTAATACACATAAAAGAGGGGAAAATATTTCTAAATTCAAATTTGTTGCTTTTGTTAAAAAAAATTAGGAAAAATAATTCTGGGTATAGATGTGTAATAACAAGATCTCTAACTTCTTAGGATTTGTATGTTTATCCCATTGTGGATCAATAGTGATTTTTTGACTAGAAATTACACATTCAGTACTACTAAATTAAATATGTAGATTATCAACATGGTCAATTTGAATAATCAGGAGAATAGAAAATATCTCAGAATGTAAAGAATTATAAAAACAAAAGCAAATACAAAATAATCAAATATACCCTAAGTAAAAAGAAATAATGAGACGACAATTGTTTCATTTTGTTTTTGTACTGGAGACTGAACCCAGGAGCATTATTCTACCTAGCCACATCTCCATTCCTATTTTATTTTTTGTTTTAAAACAGGGCCTCACTAAGTTACTGAGGCTGTCCTTGAACCTGAGAGCTACCTCAGCATCCCAGGTAGTTGGAGGGGTTAGGTGGTTGGCAGCTAAAGTCACAAGAATTTTAATGAATCTAACTTTTTATGGATGTCTGCTGCAGAATAAGAAATAGTCCTGAGTAACTGTAAAAACAAGGAAACATGGCAGGGTTTATGGTAACTCTGAAAAAACCATGTTACATGATTTTATTTCTTAGAATGCCAGTTCCTTTCTTATAAATATCTTATTTTTCTTATTTTTCTGTGTTCCTTCTAGCTTTATTTTTCTTATCTGATTTTTTTTTTGTGGCACTGGGGATTGAACTCAGGGGCATTCTACCTCTGAGCTATACCCCCAGCACTATTTTTTATTCTTTATTTTGAAGCAGGGTCTTACTAAATTGTGGAGTGCCTCACCAAGTAGCTGAGGCTGGCTGTGAACCCGGATCCTCTGGTCTTAGCCTCCCAAATGCTGGGATTGCAAACATGGGCCACCACACCCGGCTCTTATATGATCTTTTAAAGCAGGCTTATGTTAAGACTGATTTCAAATTAGATCAGAACAATCACAAAATTAACATGTTATATTCTAATTTAAAACAATATTATGTAATGTCAGCGTGGAGGGTCATTACTTATTTTTTCAAAAGTAGGAAAATAGTTGATATAAGGATGTATTCCTTTACAAAATTGGATCTTCTCAGGTATATTTCCAAGCCAGTTAAATTGAATAGGATTTTTGTAGCATTTGCTGATAGTAATGTACTTGTTTTAACTCCAGGTTTTGTACTCTGCAAGTGATTCTGAGTAACTATTGTCACTATTAATCATTTTTTTCTTTAAAGTGACAGGTTTCATCACAAGATCTTCATTTCTCACTTTTGATTTCATATTTCTTTCATGTACATGATATGGGAAACTATTGATTGTGGAGAGAGGATTAGGGGACTGATAAGAATACTGCATAAAATAAAGCTTATAAATATTCAACATGCATAAATCTGTTTTTGTTATGCAGGCTTGGCATGTTAGTGCTTCCATGTGTATATTCTTTCTGCTTAGTGAGAAAATAGGTTTTTGTTTTTACATATGTCAGAACAGAACTATCCCGGAATATTTACTGTCCTACAAAATGTAATGTAGAATATAGTTGGTGGAAGAAACAATGTTGTTCATTTGATAAATAAAAACCTATATATATTTAATGCATACAATTTGATGAGTTTTGACACATGCATATACCTATGAAAGTATCATCACGATCACAGTAATAAACAGTTCCCAAACATATCCATCACCTCCAAAAGCCTGTGTTCACTGGTTTTAATGTTTTTTCCCCAGTGGATGTGTATGTGCTTTGTAGTTAAAATCACTTAATATGAGATCAAATACGTTTTTACGTGCATAATACAGAATTGTTAACTATACCAAAAATCTTGTATAGAAAATTTCTGGAACTTATTTATTTTGGGTAATTGAAATTTTATGGCAACTGTAAAACAATTCCCCATTTCCAGCTCGCCAGTTTCTGGCAACCACCATTCTGTATTTAGGAGTTTAAAATTTTTATGTGGAAGTATCCATTATTAGTCCTTCCTTTTTATCTTTTTTATGTGCTTTTATTGGTGCATTATGGACTCACATCATAATGTACATCATACTGACATTGACATACATGCACATAGCACTTGGTACCCCCCACCTCCTGCTCCCCCGCCATACAGAGTACTGAGATTGGAAATTTATTAGTCATTCTGTAGTGAGTTTATTTCACATAGCATAAAGTCCTCCAAGTTCACCCATGTTGTCCACGGGTGAAAAATTTTAAGGTTATACATACACACACACACACACACACACACACACACACACACACAACTTTCTCTTTATCCTTTCAACCACTGATAAATATTTACTGCTGCCATATCTTGGAAATTGTGACTAATTTAAACTCTTTAAACAATCTTAAAACCTGAGGGCCTGAAACATGTTTTATAATCTTAATGGATTATTGAAAGAGAGAAAACAGTATTACTGAGATTTACAGCTACCTTCACTTGGTAACTAGTTAAAAAACTCAAATGAAATATGTTGTTTGACATAAGTGATATGATAAGGGTAAAGTTTTTGCCGTGGTAAAAGTAGTCCATGATTTACAAAAGTATTCATTGCTAAGCTCATACTCAAATTATAAGAAAAATATACTCATTGTATAAAATCTTCCATAAACCATTGAACTGGTATATACCAGAAGCAGTAGCTAGTCACTAGCTTAGCTATTTTCCATCATCTTTCTGTCCTTTAGTATTCTTTCTCTATCATAGAGTTTGCAAATTATACTTTTCAGATTCTATTTCTAGTTAATAACTATTTCATTCTCTTAGTGGAGCTAAAAAGATGGACAGAAGAGAGTATCTTTTTAATTCTAGCATGAACAGAAAATGAGCTAACGATAGTCACTGCAATTTGCTCTGGAAGCACTAGGACTTAAGGGATTCTAAACTCCAGAAGTTCAGCAAACACAATGCCATTTTGGTATTGCTAACTTTGATTGACTACTGCATCCATTCTACATCCCCATGCAAAAGGCAGCAGCTGATATAAGCTTGCACATTCTGATGTGGGAGTTGTAAATGCTTCAAATACCTGAGATTAGTAAATATTTCCTTAGGTTCTTCCATTTCTTTTCACATAAGCTATTCTCTTTTCTTCTTAAAAACTTTGTAATATTTCTCTGTACTGAATTGCCTCTTTTTCAAATGCACTTTATTTCAGTATACTAGTTAACTTTAAAAAGTTAAATGAAAATATAGTATTCTCTTAAAGTATGTTGTAAAAGAATTTTCTGTAATATTAATTAAATACTAAATAATATTGAATCATATACCTACTATGTGCCAGAAACTTTATAGCCACATCAATGCAAAAGAAAGAGTGGTGTTTGTTCTGATAGACCTTGTATTCTAACAAGGTGCAAATAATAAATATAGGAAATAGGTTATCTATTATATTAGGCATTATGAGCATTCACACACACAAAAAACAATTAAAATAAATAGAGAGGGGCAATTAAATTGAGGAATTTAATGATTATAATTGGAAGTTCAAAAAATAGACTTCGGTGTGAAAGAGACATTTTTGGTAGCTTTCAGGGAGATGTGAGTTAACTCTGGAATAACCAGTACAAATGCTGAGATGGACAATGGGTCTATAGAGTAATACATGGAGACAAGCAGTATAGAGAAGAACTTATCCAGGGAGGTGGTGCTGGGCAAATCACAGATGGACAAACTGTGTAAGGACTTTGGCTTTTCTTTGTGTAAAATAAGGAGCTATTATTGGATTATGAACAAAGTGTTAGTATGATCACACTTCAATTTTAAGAGAATTTTTCTTGTTATTGTGCTAAGAGTAAAACACAACAGAACAAGGGAAGAGACAAAAACAAAACAAAAGAAACAACAAAAGAAAAACCAAAAAAAACCATAAGACAGAAGCTTTTGCAATAGTACACATGTGGCTCAAATAAAATGGTAGTAATGTATCTGGTCTGAAAAAATGAATTTGGGTATATTTTGAAGAAAACACGAACAATATTTTATTTCCCAGTTATGGTAATAAAGAGCTAACATTGTTCCTAATTTTAGCAATGTGCCCATTCTTGATATGATGATGCTGACAAGAATAGAATCCCAGAGGAAAAACACATCTTCCCAATGTGTATTATTCCACAGAGACAATTATCTTACTCATATTCTCCTTTTGAAACATTTCAAGTAATTCAATTGACTCCAGCAAACTGACATTTGATTTTATATTTGGCAGCAGTCTTGGTTGGCATTTATCTTTTTAAATATCTAAAGTAAAGTTTGATATACCAAATGCATATATACACATGTACTAGAATTTGGGGGATATAAAATAAATACCTAAATAACATATTTTATAGGGTGTTTGGATTTTCATTCCATTATTTATGTTAGTAAACTAATACAATCTTTCTTATGACCCACTATAGCCACATTTATGATTAACTATGATTTATTGGAGGGATCAAACATGTTCTTTTGTTTATCTGAGTAAAATAATGGGTAACAAAGTTGAATTTCACAAAAAAAATTTAATAGAAAATAGTTTAGTATTTTGGACTTTTCAATTACAAAAATATGGCTTATATTTCAAATGCCAAATTTATGATAATTGTGAAGAGAGGCCTTAAAGACATAAAAATGAGCAAAACATATCAATAATTCAACATTTTTACCTTAAAAAAGAAAATTAGCATAAAAAAATCAAATGATTTTTATATACCCAAACTAAAGTAGTGGAAATAAACTGTCATCTGTTCCATTTAATATAATTATAAAAATGAGGTTCATAGTGAATATTATTTGTGATGTTATTCAAAGTATTGAGAAGAATTTTCCCTTATATTCTATTGCTTGAACAGTCTTCATTCATTGTTTAAAATAAATGAATTCATTTAAGTAACAAAAGATTATGCAAATGAACAATTAGTTTAGTTTAATAATAGACATCTGCATTCAAACTTACTATTTTTTAGTGTCTTCCTAAGCTAAGAATTTGAGCTTGTAATTTTTTTCTGGAAACTTAAATCATCTATTTTTTTTACATGCATAAACAAGTGTATGTATATGTGCACATACTCACGTATACAATATGTGTTAAGATATTCATATTTTAAATGCATTGTTTAGATAGGTATATGATAATGGTCAAAAACATACATATAATTCTTTAAAAATATCAATAAATCAACATTTTCTACCTTAATTTTCCTTGTTTTTTACATGAAGGTCCAATCTGATTTAACCAAGGTATCAGCATCTATGTTACTCAAGAACAGCATAATTTTGAAATAAACTGAATAGTGATCAGAAATGGAAATGACCCAAGTAAACACAAATTCTGGGAAAAAAAACATATCACTAAATTCGAAGGATCCACTCAGACTGACAAAGCATGTGAAATTAAGTAGAAAACAAATGGGGAGAGAAGATATAGGGCATATTCTATGAAGTTATATGTGAAGACCTGATAAAACTGTGATCTCAAGACTTGGTAGCCCTGGTTCTCCATTTGGCAAATTTTCCAATTGTATCCAGTCCAGCACTGAATGATATGGTCAATGTCAGCCTAGGACCCAGTCTGTATGGGTAAATAGCTATGCAGTTTAAAACAGAGCAAAAATGAAGTGGTGGAGTCCGAGCACTTGAACAATTAATTTACCTTTTAATTCCTATAAAATCTTAAAATTAAATTAAAATAAAGATATACAATGTGGAAATTTCAAAGGTGTTAAAATTATAAATAATATTAGAAATCTAATCTATTTAAAATTTAACAAAGCAAATTATTTCCTAAATAATTTTAATTCATTGTTTACTTAACTTGTACTAATATTCACATTTTAGAAAGAGCTTCTCATTTTTCAGCTTTCTGCAATTTCGGAAATTATGTTTTGAAATTGAGTGAACTCATTTATTAAAAAGATGTAGTCAAAACAGGGCATAATCACTACGTAAAATATCTTGCTCCATTTAGTATGTACCCATTTAATATCTTCTATTTAATTATTATTATTATTATTATTATTATTATTATTTATTGCTTATTGCTTGAATAATTTAATAATTGTCAATTTGTAAAAACTCAAAATACACTTAAAATGCAATGCCATTATAATTGGAAGAACATTCATAATTTTTCTTGAATTATGATTTAATATAACTATATCAGTAAAACATTAATTGCATGGGCAAAAATGAGCATTTCCCTAAAATTTATGAGACATTTTATGGTAAAAGTTAATATTAATTCATAGTAAGATATTCTGGTTAATTCAGATATAGAAAAAATAGCAATTTAACCTTTAAAAGATAAAAGATTGCTTTAATGTGTTAATCATATTTTCTTAAAAGCTAGTTTTTAGATGTAACAAAATCATGATGATATTCAATAAAGCACAGAAATTTAAGATTGTATATTTGAGCCATGCATGGTGGCACATGCCTGTAATCATAGTACTTCGGAGGCTGAGACAGGAGGATCGCAAAATTGCTGTCAGCCTCAGTAACTTAGTAAGGACCTCTGCAACTTAATGAGACCCTGTTTCAAACTAAAAATTAAAATAGGCCTGGGGATGTTGCTCAGAGTCAGAATGCCCCTGGGTTCAATCCCCAGTAACACACACCCACACACACACAAACATTCTATATTTGTACAATTTAAATTCAAAACATGTTTGTGCTAAAGGAGAGATGAAAGATTGTTTCTCTAAGCCTCTAACCTATACTTTGTTCTCCTATTTTAGTCAGAGGAATTCAAAACCCTAAAATTAAGGTGAGTAGATTTAAAATAAAAAGCTAATCAGTTCCAAAACGGTAATAAAAATAAAGATCTCTCACTTCCTTTCTCATGCTCATCTTACTGGAAGAGAATCAGCAGTACTTATTATTAGTAATACTGATTATTATATAAAAAGTCTGATATTTTTTCTCAAGAAGCTTCTAAATATTCACTTTGATTTAATTTTAAATCCTTTGAAGCCTAATTATTTCTTAGTTGCTGTTTTTTGCCTCAAGTCCATCCTCAACTTTGTATTGTATCTAATATTTTTCCTCTTCATTTCCTTATCAATTCTCTTATGTCATTATGTCAACAAATAATGCTTAGATTTATATTAATTATTCATCATGGCTGCACGTTTGTACAGGACAGAGAAAAGTAGTTTTTTCAAAAGTTAATTTAACAAGAAATTCAGCAAAATTTACCTTAGTCTTAGATTGTAAGATTATGGTTCACCAGTTCACTAGTTAGCCCAAATACATATCTATATGAATGCTCAAGAAATCATGGTAATGTAGTGTGTGTGTGTGTGTGTGTGTGTGTGTGTGTGTGTGTGTGACTCAGAGAGAGAGAGAGGTTTAATTTGCACTCTAACTCATCAAATATTATGAAATTTATCCTATGAGTTAGACAGAGATAATGGGAAGAGTTGATCAACAAATGATGATTAGCATAAAATATTGGGAAAAAGTCATTAAACCAATATAATAAGCTGAAAAGGGACAGCATACACAAAATTATATAACAGAAATATTTTTAAAAATATGATAGTGCTTTTCAGTTAATAGCTTGGTAAAGTATGAACAGGTTGCACTAAAAGCTTTTTGCAATATTCAGGGAAGTGTGAATGTCATATTTATGCAATGATTACTGATTGTTTCTTACGGCATTTTATTTTTATTTTCTTCACTACAACAATTGTAACTATTTGACTAATGATAGTCCACTCCTTTTTATAGCTGAATGGATATACTACACTATTTTGTGTCTCAACAGGCTCACCTTTTGATAGATACTGAGATGATTTCCAACTTTGGCATTTAAAGATATGCAAGTCTTTGGGTAAACACATATCTCTTGGGCAGATATTTACAAATGAAACTATTAAGTCAATTTATGTTTAAACACATTTCTCTTGGGCAGATATTTACAAATGTAACTATTAAGTCAATTTATGTTTATCTGTACTTTCCAAACTATTTTCTAAAATATTAGTACAATTTCCATTCTCATAAAAATGTTTGATAGTATATATTTATCTACATTCTAGCCAATATTTGTTACTTTTTAATATCTATTCTAGTGGATATGATATGGCATCTGTGGTTTTAATTTGCATTTCCCTGATGACTAATCATGTTTTTTAATAATGATGTTGACATATCATTAAGAATGTATGCATCTTATTTAGTAAAATGTCAATCACATGTTTCCCATCTTAATATGTTTTTCTTATCATTGATTTATGAATTTATTGAATTTTCTGAATATGAATCTTATATGTATCTTTGTATTTTGAGGACATATTATTTTCATATACATTTTCTTAATTATAGATTTTGAAGTGTAAAAGTTTTAAATTTTCTTGATGTTCAATTTAGAGTTTACTGTTCTATTTTTAATAGATCGTTCTTTTAGTGTCATATTTAATAAGCCATCACCTAACCTAAATCTCAAATATTTATTATTTTCACATTTTTCTATATTTGTCTGTTTTCTGTTACTATAACAAAGTACCTCATTCTAGCTACTTTATGAATGAAAAGAGTTTGTCTAGCTCACCAGACAAGTAGAGAGCAGAGGATGATACCAACATCTGCTCAGCTCTGACAAGTTTCTCAGACGGTGAGGGGTTCTTGTTACCCCATAGATAACCAAAACTCAGCTATACTCAAGTTCCTTATATAAAAGGGTGGAGTACTTGCATATATTCACCTCACATCACCAATATACATTTATTTATGTATTTATTTATTTACTTATTTATTATCTATTTATTATGCTGGGGATGCCTCCTACATGCCAGGGAAGCACTATATCACTGAGATGCATTTCTAGCTTCTCCTACACACTTCAAATGAAATCTAATATTTTGTAAATGCTACACAAATATTATATTTTAAGAAAATAAGGAAAAAACAAATGATTGTGCATATACAGCACTAATTTGTGTGTGTGTCTCATACAAAGGATTGAATTCAATAGCCTTCTACCTACAAACTGCACTCCCAGCCCTATTTATTTATTCATTTATTTACTTACTCACTCACTTATTTGTTTATTTTATTGTGGTACTGTGGATTGAACACAGGGCGAATTTACTTCTGGGCTACACTCCCAGACCTATTTTATTTTTGTTTTTAAACAGGGTGTCCCTAAATTCATGAGGGTATCACTAAGTTGCTGAGGCTGGCCTCAAATCTGCAGTCCTACTGTCTTAGCCTTCCAAGAACTGGGATTTCAGTCAAGCACCTCAGCCGCAGGATACAAGAAGTATTAGTTATTTTCAAGTATTTCTGATATACAGTTCATTGAATCCAAAATACAGAGCCAGCAGATTTGGATGGCCAACAATACTAATAGCCAATTGATCATTAGTCTGTCTTTTCACTTAAGGAGGCAAACTCCATGAGGTAAAGATATCAATATCTGTGAAGGGTCTGAGAATTGACTTTAGTTGTAATTTTGTAAATTACCATGCTACAAATGGATAAACACTGGCAAATGAACAATCTCCTGCTACAGAGACAAAGATAGTTTTCACTCAAAACACAGTAAGCAGCATCTACTTCGTTTATGCCTATGACCTTACCCTCAAGTACCACAAAGTTGATGTGAAGAGACAAATGTTGATGCTGAGAACACAGTGGGATTGATTGACAGCTAAGGAACTCTGAGCTTGGGAAATCTGACTTTATCCTTCTCAAACATTTCTTTGAACAGACACATCATCTTTTGTATACTGGTCAGGGAACATCTTCTTCCTGGGCATCGTTTTCATGAGTACATTATTTTATTAGGTAATTTGACTGATATGGAGTGAGACAATTCTATTGAATTGGATTTCTCCATCATATATTCTGGCCCCTGAATAACAGAATAGTGTAAATACTCAGTTTTGACTCAGTTATTTCAAGAAACCACTAGCTCCAACTTTGTAGCTTAATAAATCTTTTAAACCATCACAATATACCTTAGAAGATCAAGTATCTTTCTTTTTAAGATTTAGTATTGACATTTTCTACTTATCAAAATGCAAATGTATATTCTCAGGGGAAAATAATGTAATAATTTTGGATAACAATTTCCTAGAACTTTTCATTTTGTTTTGTTTTAAATAAAACTAAAACATGATGAAGCATTTTAATTGTATGTATATACCCACAAGAAAAGAAACTGTATGAGCATAGAGACTTTTACTCATAGAAATTCCTAAGGGGCCCTGGGATCAACTAAAATATCCAAATGATAAATAGGTAAGTGAAACTTGGTGTAGCCCTACAATGCGATACTACACTGTGGTAAAAAATGAAGCAATATACATATATAACATGAAGAAATCTAAAAATAAACTAATTACAACTAAACTATTAAAAATTAGACACAAAAGACTACATGTGTATAATTATATTTATATATAATTATGTAAGAAACATCACCATAGTAACAGAAATGTGGTCAATCATTGCCAGATGATACAGATCAGAGGATTAATTCACTGCTTAAGAACATGAGAGAATACCTGGGATAATAGAAGTGTTCTAAAATTAGTTAATGGTGGTCAGTAAATTTATTGTATAAGTAGCAAAGCTCAGAGATGGGGAAAATAACAGGGGGTGAATTTCCTTTATATAAATTACAACATGGTAAGGTTGGTAAAATATCTTCAGATATAGATACTGTATATGTACTGAGTTGTTTTAAACACACCTATGAAACTGGTAAAAGTAGTTAAATTTGAGGAGAGAGATTGTACATTAGAAAGTAGGGCTGGAAAAAGCTATTCCTCACAACTAAGAGGGCAGAAGGAGGCTTGCTGGCCATCATCAACTATATCAGTTACACTTCCAGTTCCATGAAAAGGCATACAGTGAACCTAAAATGAAATTACTATTAATTAATCTATATTAATAATAAATATGTCTATATATAATTAATAGATAATAATTAATATATAAATTATTGTTTATTAATTATTATTGTATTATCTATAGAGAGAATGTGTGCCTCACAATATTCACATATATATGTCTACTGAATCTAACATCAGCACCTAAC
Organism: Graphiurus murinus; assembly: GCA_004027655.1. NCBI lineage: Eukaryota > Metazoa > Chordata > Mammalia > Rodentia > Gliridae > Graphiurus > Graphiurus murinus. The sequence goes on along the minus strand of PVLC010001335.1, from coordinate 7,838 downwards.
TGAATTCATTTTATGTTGTATTTTGTTTTTCAGAATAAGTGTCACACTTTCTTATTGCTTCTCACATGTCATATTTTCTTTTTGTTACTGGACATTTTTAAAATACTTGATAAGGATTATAGATTCTACTTTGTGCTTTGAAGATTATTAGACTTTTAATTTCTTATGTAATCAATGTGTTTGGACTCTAATTTCTAAATCTTTGATCTCTGTTGCATATAGCTATTCATTGTGGCTTTTGTCTCCATAGGAATCTATTTTGTATCCATAGGAATATATTATGCACTTGAGTAATTTAAGAGTCAAGACAGTGATTTTGATGGCTGTGCTCAGTCAACTCAAGTCAGTTAGGCTTCCTGTCAATTAACAAGTATGTGCATGAAAAATGCATTCACAGGTACAAAAAGTTTCCAAATTATCAGAGTCAGTTTTCACTGGGATCCTGGATTCTCTGTGCTTATGTATCATTTTTGTAGACTTTCATTCATCCCAATATGTGTGGTACCTTTACTGTCCCTTCCTAACCTCTCGTTTGCATTAAAAATTGCACATAGAGTTTTGAGTTCCTCTTGCATAGACTCAGTTAAAAAGACCACAAACTTACCATTTTTACCTCAGACTGTTGCCATTTATTTATGAATAGCTTGGGAAATTTTCAAATTTGATGAAATTAAAAAATATTGTATTAGTGCATTGCTATCATAGAGCTTGTACAGATATAAAATTTTTATATTTTAAATTTTTATTTTTATTTTAAAATGATATGTCTACTTTATACATGAAGAGAAGTTGATAATATTCCTTAAGCTGCCATTGTAGAAAGTTTTAAATTTGTTCATCTAAGCCACGTTTGTGAGAATAATTCTGTGTATCTCAAATCATCTTTCGAGTTCCTCAAATCATTTTTAGAGTTTGTTAATAATTATGACACCTGATTAATTTGAAAACATATTTAACATGTATAATAATATTTCTGTAATAGTTTTATATTTACCTCAGGGATTAACATTGAAACATAGTTTTACTTAGCAATATTTATCAACATAAGACTTAGTTGTTCCTGCTTCCATAGTGTAGGTATTTTTCTTAAGGAGTCACTAAGAAAGGCTTTCAGGATGACATGTGTTGCTGATTTAACTATGTAGCTTATTTCAGATAATATGCTCCTTGCATGATACTGCTTAGAGGACCTAGATAAAAAAACTACACTAAACCACAAATAAGATTACTGAATATTTTCACCGATCATAATTTTCAAACATATCAAATATTAAATCATTGTTCTTTAGATCTTTATTGAACTATTATCTTACTAGAACATACAGAGCTAGCTGCAATCTGTACTGTCAGCTAATACTCTAGTCATTCAAGAAGAAATAATGTTTCCTATTTTATCAGTCATAGATTTATTCTTACTGAGAATTAGTAATGTCTTACTGTCATGTCACTACTACCGACAGAAAGGAAGTGCCTAAAAGAGATAAAAAATTTCAGATGACACTCAGACAACTATTTGTACTTGCTTTCTTATAAATTGAAATTATTTTTACATATTGCCATAATAGTTCAAAACTTTTATTAGGTCTAAGTCAAAATTGGAATTATTATAAAAAGGTACCTTTAAGAAATGAGATTAAATAAGTTATTCTTTAAGTTATTCTTTTAAAATATAATTATGCTAACTGGAAATAAACACATCTAGTAAAATAAAGATTAATTTAATGAAAATATTCGTAATTCTATGAACATTGAAAATATATTTTACAACAGCCTAATTGCTTGGTTTATTAATGAGGATATTATTTGCATAATGCAGGTTTATGTCAATGAGCTTGTTAGCATAAAGCTTTCATAACCAGCTTATTATTCATGAGGCTGTTTATAAAATGCAGTAAGAGAAAACAGTGTCAATTTAGTTCTCAACTCAGTAGGAACATTCTAAACCAACATGTATTTCTAAATAAAGCTTTATCTGTCAATCATCTACCTGTATTCAAGATTAATTAGATTTCACAATTCACTATTTTAGTTAAAATATAAGTACTGTTTACTTATGAAATACCACTACAGTGGCAACATTCAACATAGTTTAAGAGCACAATGTTTAAAATTTGCATTCATTCATATAATTATATTGCTATGCAATGCAATTCTCCCTAAACTTTTGGAACAATCTTATTTTAATATTGTAATTAAAAATAGTTCTATATTAATAAAGGATATTCATTATTCCTTGAAACCAGACATTCCACAATTATCAATATTATTAAATATTTTAAGACATTTGCACAATAAAATTCACAACTTAAAACTATTACAGTGATTAATACAAACCTATCACTTTTTTTGATCTTCAACATTTCATTGGGAGAAACTGATAAGATGTCATGCAGGACTGTGCTACTGCAGACTAATATTTATTTTGAGAGAATGATTCAGTTACATCTCTATTATATTCATTGGTGCCAGGGAAACACTTTTTTTATATTTTCTTGCTTTCAAATCTATTTGTTCTACTTCTTTCATATGCAAACATTATTTTATACCTTTATTCGTGCATTGTGATTACACATCATAGTGAGATTCAAAGTGATAAAACACACATATGCACTCAGCACTTGCTGTATTTTCTTCTGCATCCCAATAGACTCACACCTCTTCCCTCTTTGTGCATGTTAGTGAAATTGATAGTGATAGCCTCATATATAAAGATAACATTAGGCGGGCGAGATTTTGCACGTTTGAAATCCCAGTACTTGAGAGCCTGAGACCAGAGGATCCAGGTTCGCGACCAGCCTCAGCTACTTAGTGAGGCCCTCTGCAACTTAGTGAGACCCTCTTTCAAAATAAAAACTTAAAAATAGGGTTGAGACTGTAGCTCAGAAGTAGGATGCCCTTGGATTCCGTCCCCAGTACTGCAAAATAAATAAATAAATAAATAAATGAATAAATAAGATAAAAATATTTGAACTGTTTTCTTCCTCCATACTGTTTTCTTTTCCCCACCTAACACCCTTCCATCCCCTTTCACAATTCTACTGGTCTATCTCCTTATTTATCTGAAGTTCTTTTTTTTTTTTAATTATCTTGCTCACTCATATTTTCTCTCTTCCAAACAGGAGAGAAAATATATGACCCTTTCATATTCTAAAACTGGCTAGTCTCACTTAGCATAATATTTTCTATTTCCTTCCATTTTTCTTCAAGTGAAATAATTTTGTTCTTCTGTATGACTGAGTAGAACATTGGTCCTACTTTAAAAAAATATTTCATGTTATTTTCAATTAAAAGATGCTAAAAGTACATTGGATGAAGTATAAGGTGATATTTTGATATAGACTTACATTGTACATAGATAAAATTAGGGTAAAAACATTATCACTTTAAACACTTATTTAACTTTTGTGATTAGAACATTGAAAATTTGTTCTTCTGTCTGTCTTTCCACTTATTATGCTTCTTTAATTGTGAGAATTAGGGAAATACAAATAAAAATTACACTGAGTTTCCATCTAACTCCAATGATATTGGCAATCATCAAGAATACATACAATAATAAATGCTGGTGAATGTGGGGGAATATGAATCCTTATCACTGTTGGCAGGATTGAAAATTTAGTACAACCACTATAGTGATAAGTATTGAGGTACCTAAAAAGACTAGGAATGGAATCTGCATATGACCCAGATGCACTACTCTTTGGTATCTTTATCAAAAAAGTAGTCAGAAAATTATAGTGATACATGCATACCCATGTTTATCACATAGCACAATTCACAATAACCAAATTATGGAACCAACCTAGGTGTCTGTCAACAGATACATGGATAAAGAACATGTTATTTCACACAATGACATTTTAGTCAGCCATAAAGAGCAAAATAATTCCATTTCTAGGAAATGGATGAAACTAGAGAACATTATGCTAAGTGAGATAAGCTAGTGTCAGAAATTCAAGATTTATGTTATCTTTTTTGTCTTTCCTATGTGGAAGCTACAGAGAAAATAGGAAATAAAAGGAACTTCATGATAATGAGAACTGAGACCATTATAATAGTGGAAAGAAAGAGGGAGAAGGAGAACAGGTGACCTCTGTGTGTGTGGGGGGGGGGAGAACAGGAGACCTGAAAATATGAAATGAGCAAAGGGAGACTTGAGAATGAGAAAAATGAGAAAAGGGAGATGTGAGAATAAAACAGACCAAATAATGCTGTATTCAGATAAAAAGGCATCCCTGGTAATCTCAACAAAAGGTGCAGGAAGGGAGAAGGGGAGTGGCAGAGTGGATTATGAAGAGAAATATACCAGGGGATGTCATATGCATATGTAAATGTGTCATTTTGAATCTCACTGTGATGTATAATTATACTGCACCAAAAAATTAAAAAACAAAATCTTGAGGTTATAATAGTGAGTAACTTTGTCAATTATAATGGTTTGCTGCGTTCTTTGTCTCTAGCTGAACCTTTTTGGAAGATACCTTCTTCTACTTAGATGTCTTTAACAAGTTTGAACCTCCTAGAGTTTACTTTTAACTCTTGCCTCAAAATAGAATTGTAATTTTCCTTTATTGCTTGAAGATCTCAGTTTCCATATAATATTTATGGTTGAAAAGTAGATATCTCTTACCATTCTGAAAAGTTCTGAATTCTATTTACTTTATACTGTTGCTCAAAAGATAAAAAATCTTTCTTGCTATGTTCCTGTTTATTATTATGGTTTACCAAATAGAGTAAGTAATATTTTCCTTTTCCACCTCCTTCTCCTAAGCCTATAAGATAGCTGTGATGTCTTCCAAGTTTTTGTCACCCACAAGGATCCCTCCTGTATTAATACAACTAAGCACAGTTCATCCAAACTGTAATCCTTATTACTGCGATAATCCCTCAAACTACCGAGCTCTTACCAAATATTTTTGGTTTATGTTAATTCAGTTACCCTTTTTTTGAGTATCACATGAGCTAGCCTATGCTGCAATTTTTTTTTTCATTTTGTTATGCTATAGTATCAAAGACAAGTTTTATTTCTTGCCAATTGCACTTATTCATTATGGAGTTATCTGGAACTGTGTTCATTCTGAGATTAAGGATGGCAGACCATGCAGCATCTGGAACAGAACAAGCCATCACAGAGAGGGTGCAGTAGAAACAGTGCTGCTCCTCATTGCTTCTCTCTGGAAGTGTAGTGTCACTTTTATTCACAACTGCTTGTGCAATCATTCCCATCCCTATGTTCAGAAAGGGCAAAGGAAGAAAAATACTGTTTGCCTGAAAGATGAAGTTAAAAAAACCTTGCAAGTGATAAAAAGTATAAATTTTTTTGTCATGCACATGATCTTTACTGAAATTCTGTGTTCCCTCAATTTATCCCTGCTTTAAAAGCTCCACCAGGAATTTATTTTTCCAAGAACAAGTCATTAAAGTTTAGCATGTCACCTGTTTGTGGGCAACAAAATCAGTATAGTAGGTAGTGATGATGATTGATTATTTTCATTATTAAAGTATACACTGAAGAAAATTGAGTTAAAAAAATCACACATCAGCCGGGCGTGGTGGCGCACGCTTGTAATCCCAGCATTCGGGAGGCTGAGACCAGAGGATCCGGGTTCGCGGCCAGCCTCAGCTACCTAGTGAGGCACTCTGCAACTTAGTGAGACTCGGTTTCAAAATAAAGAATTAAAAAATAGGGCTGGGGGTATAGCTCAGAGGTAAAACGCCCCTGAGTTCAATCCCCAGTACCGCAAAAAAAAAAAAAAAATCACACATCACTCTATTAAAATTAAGTATTGTTTTGAAAAACCTTGTTTCAATACATATGTGGATGTATATATATATATATATATATATATATATATATATATATATATATATATATATATATATAATCTGTGTCTTGCTTTAGCAGCTTAGAACTTCAGAATTTGAGAATTCTTGGACAGCATTTGTATGTTATGCAAATAATTTATAAAACACTCACATTTTCTTAATTTCTTTTAATAGAAAGCTTACAAAATATGCTAACATTTTTTATTTTATGTAAATAAAAGCTACACTTCCCCAGTATTGTGAGTTAAAGCATAATTGTAAAAGACAGCCCAATTTTTCATCATTATTTTTTCAGTACCCAATGACACTTTGGCAAAATGGAAACTAATCCTTTATTTATTTATTTATTTATTTATTTATTTATTTATTTATTTATTGTGGTACTGGGGATTGAACTCAGGGGCATTCTACCTCCGAGCTACACCCACAGCCCTATTTTTTTTTTATTCTTTATTTTGAAACCGAGTCTCACTAAGTTGCAGAGTGCCTCACTAGGTAGCTGAGGCTGGCCGCGAACCTGGATCGTCCAGTCTCAACCTCCCGAATGCTGGGGTTACAAGCGTGTGCCACCATGCCCGGCTTAATCCTTAATTTTAAAAATCAGATATTTTTGTGGTACTGGGCATTGAGCCTGGAGTTTCTACCTCTGACCTACAAACCCAGTTCTATTTTTTTCATCTTTATTTTGAAACAGGGTCTCACTAGGTTGACAAGAAGCTCACTTCTTGCTGGGGCTGTCCTCGAACCAGTTTTCCTCCTGTCTCAGCCTTCTATAAATCAGAACTTTTTTTGAATATTACTTTTTATGCTTTATGTAAATTCAAGCTTATGTAAATTATATTTTTACTGATTCAGTGATTTAGTCATTGCATCAGAATCGTGGGTACTAGCTAACCAGAGCCTCTTCCATTCAAAGAAGATTTTAGAAATTAGCAGTATAAACAGAAACTGCCTACTAGAACTAACTAGGGTTTTAACAGGCTTCCTTATATAGAGGCAAACTCACTCCAGACCTCCCAAATCAAGTCATGAATGTCAGGAGGGGCTGGATTAGCATATTCCAAACTCTGAAAGAAAATAACTTGCAGCCAAGATTCTCCAACCCATCAAAACTCTCTCAAAATTGATGGGGAAAGAAAAACTCTCCATGACAAACAAAAACTGAAAAGATTTATGTATTCCAAACCAGCATTAGAGAAAATACTCAAAGAGATTAACTACAAAGAAGAATTAGCAAGTAAATGTCAGAACCAAAGAAACAATAATTTACAGGAAGCAAACAACTAAGCAAAGAAGAATAAACATTACCTCAAACAAATCAAAACTCAAAATGTTAGGAATTAAAAATCATCTCTCAATAATCACACTGAATATAAATGGCCTCAACTCCCCAATAAAAAGACACACGGTGGCAAAATGGATCAAAACCCAGAATCTATCTATATGCTGCCTGCAAGAAACACATTTTACAAGCAAAGATTCCCACAAACTAAAGGTGAAGGGCTGGAGTAAGGTAATCCATGCCAATAAAACTTGAAGACAAGCAGGAGTAGCAATCATGATATCAGATAAATTAGACTTCAAGGCTAAGCTTATCAGAAGAGACAAAGAAAGTCATTTTTTACTAGTAAAAGGAACAATCCAGCAAAAAGACATAACAATTATCAACATCAATGCCCCAAACATAGGTGCAGCCACTTTCATAAAACAAACTCTGCATGATATAAAGTTACACATAGATTCCTAATAGAATAATACTGGGAGACTTTAATACTCCTCTTTTTTTTATTTTTTTATTTTTTTTAAATTTTTAAATTTTTATTGTAGTAATTCGTGCAATATAGCGTACATCTTTGTTAAGTACAAATTGTTAACAACATATTTGCACACAATTCTCATTTGACCCCTTCCCCGATTCCCTCCCCATTCCTGTTCCCTCCCCCTCCCTCCCCCTAAGGTTCACTTCAGTGAGTGACCTTGTTATGATTGTGTAGGTACATCATGTGCTTTAG
>PVLC010001334.1:109103-148000 GCA_004027655.1 Graphiurus murinus | reverse complement strand
CACGCTTGTAATCCCAGCATTCGGGAGGCTGAGACCGCAGGATCCGGGTTCGCGGCCAGCCTCAGCTACCTAGTGAGGCACTCCGCAACTTAGTGAGACTCGGTTTCAAAATAAAGAATAAAAATTAGGACTGGGGGTGTAGCTTGGAGGTAGAATGCCCCTGAGTTCAATCCCCAGTACCGCAAAAAAAAAAAAAAAATTGGGCTGGGGGTATAGCTTGGAGGTAGAATGTCCCTGAGTTCAATCCCCAGTACCACACACACACACACAAAAAGCTGAAAGAAATAAAAGATTTCAAATTACAAGTAAATATGGGAAGATATCCCCTATTCATGAATTGGAAGACTTAATATTGTTAAGATGTTTGTACCACCCAAAGAAATCTGATTCAATGCAATCCCTATCAATATCCCAATGACATTTTCTGGAGAAAAGTAATTCATCCTAAAATTCATTTGGGGTCTCATGGGACCTTAAAACAATTTTGAAAAAGAACATTGGAGGACTCTCATTTCTTGACTTCCATATTACAAAGTCACAATAATCAAAACAATGTGGTTACTAGCATAAAGACAGATATATTGATTGATGGAATAGAAAGCCAGAAATAACTCACTGCATATATGACCAACTCATCTTCAACAAGAGAACCAAGATCACTCACTGAGGAAATGACAGTCTCTTCAGCAAATGGTGGTGGGAAAACTGGATCTCCACATGCCAAAGAATAAAGTCTGGCCTTTATCTTACTCCATATACAAAAACTAACTTAAAAGAATTAAAGATCTAAATGTAAGACCTGAAACTATAAAACTTCTAGAGGAAAACGGAGGGAAAGCTTCCTAACATTGGAATTGATAATGATTTCTTGCATAAGAAACCAAAAGTGCAAGCCAAGAAAAGCAAAAATAGATGAGACTATATCAAATCTAAAACCTTTTTTGCATCAAAGGGCACAACCAGAAGAGTGGAAAGCAACCTACCCAATGGGAAAAATTCCCACAAGTTATATATCTGATAAGAGGTTAAAATCTAGAATAAAGAAAGATCCCCTACTACTCAACAACAAAAATAACCTGATTTAAAAATGGGCAAAATTTTAGTAGACATTTCTTCAAAGATGATACCTAAGCTGGATGTGGTGGCTCATGCCCGTAATACTAGCAGCTCAGAAGCCTGAGGTGGGAGGATCACAAGTAGAGGCCGGTCTGGGCAACTAAGCCAGATCTTGTCTCAAAACAAAACAACAATAACCAAAAGAAGGGTTGGGAGTGCAGCTCTGTAGTATAGCACTCCTGAGTTTGATCCCAGTACTGCAAAAATAAATACAAAAATAAAAAAAATATATACAAATGTCTAACAAAGATATGAAAAGATGTTCAACACCACGAATCATCAGAGAAGTACACATCAAAACCAAATGATATTTTCACCTCATATCCATTAGGAAGGAAACTAAAACAACAACAACAAAAAACCTGGAAAACAAGTACTGGTGAGGATGTAGAGAAACTGGAACACTTGTACACTACTGGTAGGATCATAAAATGTTGCAACCACTATGGAACAGTATGGAGGTTCATCACAATTTAAAAATAGAATTATCATAAGAGTCAGCAACCTGTTTCTGGGGAGATCTCAAAAGAAATTGAAAGCAGAGTCTTAAAGGGATATTTGCCTGCCCGTGTCCTCAGCACCATGCACAATAGCTAAGAGTCAGAAGCAACACAAATGTCTACTGATGGCTGAATGGATACACAAAATGTGACACACTCATACAATAAAATATTTTTCAACATTTAAAAATGGAAAGACGGTTCGAGATATAGCTCAGTAGTAGAGTTCATGCCTAGCATGTGTGAAGCTGTGGATTCAACCACACCCTAGAACCAGAGGAAAAAATAAATTCATCAGAAGGAAATATTGTCACATTTTACAATGAACCTTGAAGATACTGCCACAAAAGGACAAATACTGTGCGATTCCATTTATATGTGGAGCAGACAAATTCATAGAGTCAGAAAGCAGAGTGCTGGTCACCAGGGGATTTAGGAAGGGCGAAAAGGGAGCTGCTATTATTGTTTATTGGTTAAGATGATAATTTTACATTATGTTTTCTACCATAATAAAATAGATAAAAATATGTAACATTAATCTAAGGTAAAAAAATAGTCAACTTGTTAGAATTCTGGAAAGAGATAACAGAAAAAAAGAAAAGCTTCTCTAATCTGCATCTTTTCTCTTTTTTTTTTTATTTTAATGTGTTTACATCTATAATTTTTCCTCTGCTTTCATTGTATCACCTAAGCTTTGGCTGCTTGTATGTTTAAGGGCTCATGTCTTTCTTTGGCCTTGAATGTTTTTTTTCATTGTGCTCCTGGGATTTCTTCAACCCAAATTCTGAAAGCTAGGAGGGCTTGGAATGATATATTGCTTGAAAGTTAAAACTTCCAGCCAAGATTGCTATATCCAGCAAAGCTATCTTTCAAAAGTGACAGAGAAAAATCTTCCATCTTCCAAGATAAGCATAAACTAAAAGAATTCATGACTATTAAGCCAGCAGTAAAGAAAGTGCTTTTTAAAAACCCACATAGAAGAAATAAAAAACAAACTGCAGAGCCAAGAAGGGACAAAATCCACTTGATGAGCAGCTAAGTAAAAGAGAAGTAATACTGTATTGAGTAGAAAATATAATTAAAATAACAGGAAATAAAGATCATCTCTCTGAAGTAATGCTGAATGGTCCTCAATTAAAAGACAGAGATTGGCAAAGTGGATTAAAAATCAAAATCCAACTATTTGCTGTTTCCAAGAAACTCACCTTACAGGCAAAGATATTCATAGACTAAAGGTGAAAGGATAGAAAAAGATGCTCCATGAAAACGGATACTGAAAGCAAGCAGGAGTATCTACATTCATACCTGACAAAGCAGATTTTAAGCAGTTTATCAGAAGAGAAAAAGAGGGTAACTTTTTACTGATAAAGAAAACAACCTAACAAGAAGATATAATTAGAGTAAACATTTATGCCCCAAACATCAGTATACCTTCTTACATAAAATAAACACTACTTGACATTAAGTCTCAGATAGACCCCAATACAATAATACTGGGAGACTTCAACACACCTTTCCCACCAGTAGATTGGTCATCCAGACAAAAAAACCAGTAAAGACTCTTTAGACATAAATAATATTATAAACCAAAGGGACCTAACAGATACTTACAGAATATTTCATCCAACAAGAGATGAATTCTTCAAGGAGGCTTCTCCAAAACAGATCACATATTAGATCATAAAGCAAGTATCAACAAATTTTAAAAAATGATATAATTCCTTGCATTTTTCATCATAATGGACTGAAAGTAGAAATCAATAGGAAGGTCCATAGGAATTATATAAATAAATGCAGATTGAATGACACACTTTTGAATGAAAATTGGATCATAGAAGAAATAAGGGAAGAAATTAAATTCCTAGAGTCAAATGAAAACAGAGATACAACTTACCAAAATCTCTGGGACACTATGATAGCCGTTTTAAAAGGAAAGTTTAGAGCATTGAGTGCCCACATTAAAACAAATGAAAAATCAAACAAAAAACCAGAAAGACTCCAAATAAACAACCCAGTGATACATCTAAAGGCCTTAGAAAAAAAGGAGGAAACTAACTCCAAAGCCAGTAGAAGGCTGGGAATAATTAAAATCAGAGCAGAAACAATGGAATAGAGAATAGAAAAATATTACAAATGATCGAACCCCCCCCCCCAAAAAAAACTTGGAGTCTTGAGAAGATAAAGACTGATATACACTTAGCCAGCCTAACCAAAATAGAGAACTGACCCTTAAAATCAGGAACAGGACATGATATCCCCTATCAATACTCCTATAAACTATAGTAACTGAAATTCTAGCCAGAGCAATAAGGCATGAGAAGGCATTTAAAGGGATACAAATAGAAAAGAAGAATTATCTGTTTGCAGATGACATGATTCTATACTTAGAAGATCCAAAAAAACTCAACCAGAAGTCTTTTAGAGCTGAGAAACAAATCTGACAAAGTATCTGGATAAAAAAAAAAATCAACTTACAAAAATCAATAGCTTTTCTATATGCCAACCGTGAATCCACTGAAAAAGAAATCAGGGAAACAATTCCATTCACAACAGCCTAAAAACAAACAAAAACCTTAGGGACCAATCTTACCAAGGAGGTAGAATACCTTTACAATGAAAATTATAGAATACTAAAGAAAAAAATTGAAGAAGATTTTAGCAGAGGGAAAGACTTCCCATGTTCTTGAATGGGCAGAATAAATAACTACATATTCAGTGCAATCTCTAGCAAAATACCAATGTCATTCTTCATAGAGCGAAAAAAAGTCCTAAAATTCATATGGTAAAAAGGAAACCCCAAATAGTCAAAGCAATTCTAAGCAATAATTAATCATGCTGGAAGCATCACAATACCTGACTTTAAATTATACTACAGAGCTATAGTAACAAAAATAGTATGGTATTAGCAGAAAAACAGATAGATATACCAATGGAATAGAAGATACAGAAAGAAAAAAATGCTCACACTGAAAAGCCAGTTGATTTCTGACAAGGGAGCCCAAAACATGTGGGAGAAAAGAAAGCTTTTTGGCAAATGGTGCTGGAAAAATTGGATATCCGTAAGTAGAGAAATGAAACTGGACCCTCACTGCTCACCTTGCATGAGAGGCAACTCAAGATGGGTAAAAGACCTAGAAAATTGCAATTACTAAAACATAGGACCAACTTTCCAACATACAGGCACTGGTACACACTTCCTTGATAAGAAAGACCCCCAAAACTCAGGACATAAAACCCAGAATCAGTAAATGGGATGGCATCAAATTAAAAAGCTTCTGTGCAGCAAAAGAAACAATCAAGAGTCTGAACAGTGAGTCTACAGAGTGAGGGAATATCTTTGCCAGCTACTTCTCTGGTAGAGGACTAATGTCTAGAATATATGAGGAACTCAGAAAAACTCAACATTAAAAAACAAATAATTAAGCCGGGCGTGGTGGCACACGCTTGTAATCCCAGCATTCGGGAGGCTGAGACCAGAGGATCCGGGTTTGCGGCCAGCCTCAGCTACCTAGTGAGGCACTCCGCAACTTAGTGAGACTCAGTTTCAAAATAAAGAATAAAAAATAGGGCTGGGGGTATAGCTCGGAGGTAGAATGCCCCTGAGTTCAATCCAGTACCACAAAAAACAAACAAATAAACAAAAACAAAACAAAAAAAACAAATAATTGCCGGGCGTGGTGGTGCACACTTGTAATCCCAGCATTTGGGAGGCTGAGACCGGAGGATCCGGGTTCGCGGCCAGCCTCATCACCTAGTGAGGCACTCCGCAACTTCGTGAGACTCAGTTTCAAAATATAGAATAAAAAATGGGGCTGGGGGTATAGCTCGGAGGTAGAATGCCCCTGAGTTCAATCCCCAGTACCGCAGAAAAAAAAACCAAAAAACCAAAAACAACCACCAAATAATCCAAAAAATGGGCAATTGAACTGAATACACAATTCTTAAAAGAGGAAACACCAATGGCCAATAAATATATGAAAAAATGTTCAACATCATTAGCAATTAGGGAAATTCAAATCAAAACCACACTGAAGCTGGGTATAATGGTGCAGGCCTTCCAACTCCAGTACTTGCCCGGCTGAGACAAGAGGATTGCAGGTTTGAGGCTAGCCTCAGCAGCTTAGGGAGACCCTGTTTCAAAAATCAAAAATAAAAAGGGCTTGGAGTGTAGCTCAAAGATAAAATCCCCTGGCTTCAATCCTCAGTACCACCTCCTCAACAAAAGCAAAAACAAAAACACAAAACAATAAAAAGACAAAAAATTATACTGAGATTCTATCTAACTCCAGTTAGGATGTCAATAATCAAAAATACAAGCAAGAATAAATGCTGGAAAGGATGTTGCGGAATACAATCTCTCATACATTGTTGGTAGGGTTGTAAATTGGCACAGCCGCTACGGATATCAGTATGGAGAAAACTCAACAGACCTGGGACAGAGCCACTACATGACCCAGCTTTGTCACTCCTCAGGATCTCTCCAAAAGAATCAAAGTCATAATACTATAGAGATAAATGCATATGCATGTTTACAGCAGCACAATCCACAAAAGCCAAATTATGGAACCAACCTAGGTGTTTGTCAACAGATACACACAAGGGAATTTTGTACATACTTTGCATATGCATACAAAGGAATTTTACTCAGCCATACAGAGGAACAAAATTTTGTCAGAGAGGAAATAGCAAACAAAAGGGACTTCAGTTAAATGAAGAGATAGACCAGTAGAACAGTGGAAGGGAACTGGGGGAGGGGGAAAGGCAGCTTAATGAAGGAAGCCGCTCACATGATGCTATATTCATGTATGAGGGTATCAATCACTTCCAATCTCACAAACACACGGGGTGTGGGGAAGGGAGCAGGGCGGGATCTGGAGGGAAACACAAGGTGCTGTGTGCAAGTGTGTCTGTATCACTTTGATCTATAACTATAATGCACTTAGAAAAGCATATTTACAAATAAATAAATAGGGCTAGGGAGTATGCCTCAGTAATACAGTGCTTGTCTACCATGTACAAGTCCTTGGGTTCAATCATCAGCAAGACAAAATAAATACATTTAAAAAAGCAGAGAATAAAAAAAAAATACAGAAAACCAACAAAAATGAATGTTGTTTCTTGGTAAAGATTAAAAATTGACACACTTTTAGCTAAACTTATTAAGAGAGAGAAGACTCAAACTACTAAAGATTAGAAAAGTGGGGATGGTAATACACGTTGTACAAAAATCAAGAGAATTGTAAGAGACTATTACGAACAACTGTATGGTTACTATTTGTATGACTGAAGATGAACAAATTCCTCAATGCAAACGTATGCAGAAGGTGTATGTAAGGTGATGGATGGAATTCCAAGGTGAGTGCAGGTTTTTACACAGAAGAAATGGAAGCAAATTCAATTCAAGTCATGCAAGAGTACAGATATCAGAACCAGAAACACAATTACTATAAGATTAATTAGAAGATACTAAGTGAGCTGGGCGTGGTGGCGCACGCTTGTAATCCCAGCATTTGGGAGGCTGAGACTGGAGGATCCGGGTTCACAGCCAGCCTCAGCTACCTAGTGAGGCCCTCCGAAACTTAGTGAGACCCTGTTTCAAAATAAAGAATAAAAAGTAGGGCTGGGGCTGTAGCTCAGAGGTAGAATGCCCCAGGGTTCCATCCCCAGTACTGCAAAAAAAAAGAGAAGATACTAAGTGATATTTTGAGTAAACTCTGTAAGGCTTTTATTACTTCAGGGCCTCCTTGTTTTTCACATCTGGTAAACTCAGTGCAATCTTTTTTTTTTTTTTTTTTTTTTTTTTTTTTTTTGATACTGGGGATTGAACCCAGGGGCATTCTACCTTTGAGTTACACCCCCAGCCCTATTTTTCATTCTTTATTTTGAAATAGGGTCTCACTAAGTTGCATAGGGCCTCACTAAGTAGCTGAGGCTAGCTGTGAACCTGTGATCCTCCTGTTTCAGCCTCCCAAGTACTGCAAATACAAGTGTGGGCCACCACGCCTGGCAACTCAGTGCAATCTTAAAGCCAGCATTTCTTTTCTTTTTCACCTCTGTGCCAGGAGGCTACTGTTATACTGCCATCTATATAAAGATACGGTTGGAAGCTCTATCCATGAGAATAGATTCTCTTTCCATGTTTTAAACTTGCAAGCTCAGTCTACACACAAAAAAAATTCTTAATAATGCCACAGACTTTGTTAAAGGAGCCTGTAGCCTCACGTAATCTCATTAATGCAACCCGTGGTTCAGACATCACTCAGGGCGGTAACTTACTTGCACTTTTCTTCTTATTTTCAAGCTGCTCTAATAATTGTCGGATCTCTGTGTCATATTCCACCCATTCTGGGACAATCCTGGCAGCAGCTTTCAGTTTGGGTTCTTTTGTTTTGGGATTGTTGCACTGCAAGTTTAAATAAATTTTGTAAGTACAAAACCATAGTTCAGCAAATATAAAGGACATATTGAGGACCCTGCTGTGTCACCAGAGCAAACAAAACTCATTTTATAAAAAGCAGAGCCCTACTAAGTTACTTGAAACACTGGAAGTTTAATATAGATAGGATCAAATGAAATGACAAATCATAACCTATATAATTGCTTAATAAAAGTACCTCAATCAGAAATTTAAAAATTATTGAAAGTCTGTGGTTTGTGAGACGTGTGTCAAACAATTCTGCACAATGATTTGACAAAAGATTAATCACTTTACTGTTCTATAAAATAACATGGCAGACTAGTCCACTTTACAGGCACACTTTATAGGAAGTAGTCCACTTTCTTGGAAAAACAATGGAAGTGGAACCTCTATTCCCATGGTTCCAGTTCCAACTCTGCGCTCTGTAAGATGTGACATACCACACTAACTCTGGGCAGATATGTGTGTGTGTGGGAGCTTTGGGCAGGGCTATGTCTTAATATCTTTGTATAGGAAACTAAAAAAAAGAATAATCTCTAAGGTTTACCAATATATTATCAACCTAAACTACTTGGCCCCACTACAGTTTCTTGGGAAATTAAATAAAGGATAAAAGGTAGAAAATTTAGAGGAAAAGGTTGATTCGGATCTGACGCTAGATATATGTGACAGCACAGCTGACACGGTTTGCTGATGTGAGCTGTGAGAAGTCAGGCAACAGAGATGACAACCCCGGTCCCTCTGGCTTGAGTGATGTGAAGAATGCAGTTGCCATTTACAGAGGCGGAAGAGACATAAACCTTAGCAAGTTATGAAAGCTATTTATATATGCTCCTTACAAAGCATCAACACACAAAGTCTCTTGAAGCTAGTCCTATGGGACACTTTTTAAATTTGTCTTTCCTTAGAGGAAAGGTTATTAGTCAGGAGCCATGAGCCTTTCCTTGTCAAATATTTTCAGTTAATTCCATTGTGGATTTTTCCCCCTATGGTGATATATTCCTAAACTAAATGGAAAACAGGATCTTCTTCCCAGAAGATAAATTTATAGGCAACATGTTCTATAAAGAAAAGATTGTGGAATTATTTTTTCTTTTTAATTGTGTCAGAAACTCTTAAAATAAAATTTTTTCCTCTAGATCTCCTTTCTCCCTCCTTCCCTCCCTCTTTCCCTCCCTTTCTTTCTTTTTCTTTCTCTGTCATGTGTGTTTTCTTGGTGTTATGATCTTTATCGGTGGTTCTGAAGTGGGCAATGATGTTCCTTTAGGGAGAGCTTTGGTAAGATCTGGAGATTTTCAGTGTCATGAAGGTGAGGAAGTGGGGTGTTACTGCCATCTGTGGGTAGTGGTCGGGATGCTGCTGAATACCCCACAACGGATAGAACCCCCACAATAAAAAGAATTATCTAGCTTCAAATGCCAAGACTGAGAAACCTTTGCTGACATGGAGAGCTAAGATAGCAGTATGACATTCAAAAAGACTTTCATTATCACTTGATACCATGAATTGTGCTCTTTTCCTCATATTCAGGTCATTACCCTGGGATTTTTCTGCATTCTCTTTTCTGCCACAAGGCTGGCCAAGAATAGCATGTTCCTCCATTTTAATTTTAAGTGCTTCTGAGAGATTGTTTGGATGAACAACAAAAATTTATGTTAGCCCTCCTTTTCCTGTGTAGCACTGTTGCTAGGAGGTAGCTGTCCATCCAAGAATGAGATTTCTCAGCTCCTCTAACTTGAGGTATGAACATATGACTAATTCCCACCAAGCGGCCTGGCCTTTAGGATCCACGATATGTTCTCATACGCCTATTTCCCCTTCCTCCAGATCGGACTCTCCAAGAGAGATGATGGAAAAGGAATACAGAAAATAAACTTTAATCCTATACTTTAGCCCGATATATCCATAATGCTACTAGTTAACATGTAATCAATGCAAAAATTAGTAATGAACAGAAAGGTGTGGTGGCGCATGCTTGTAATCCCAGCATTTGGGAGGCTGAGACCATAGGATCCGGGTTCTTGGCCAGCCTCAGCTACCTAGTGAGGCAATCTGCAACTTAGTGAGACTCGGTTTCAAAATAAAGAATTAAAAATAGGGCTGGGGGCATAGCTTAGAGGTAGAATGCCCCTGAGTTCAATCCCTAGTACCATACACACACATGAGTAATGAGACTTTTTTTTTTTGGTACTGGAGAATGAAACCAGGCGCATTCTACCTCCAAGCTACACCTCCACTCTGATTTTCTATTTCTTATTATTTTGAAATAGCATCTCACTAAGTTATAAAGGCTGGTTTCAAATCCATAATCTTCCTGTTCTCAGCCTCCCAAGTACATAGGTGCACCCAGTCACTAAGGAGATACTTTTACATACTTTTTATTGTACTAAGTCTTCAAAATCTAGAGTGCATTTACAAGCTTAGAGCACACATCAACTCATACCAGTAACATTTTAAGTGCTCCAAAGCCACCTGAGGCAAGTGGCTGCTCTCCCGGAAGGAACAGCTCCAGATGAGTGAGAGATGGCGACAGCTCCTGAGGGGATGAGGTCGCAGGTGGACCGAGAGCAGATGGTCCCTGGGTCACAAGGCACGGAAGCTACTCAGTGATGGGGATGCTTGCTGAGGTCTGCTCTGTGGGTGAGGGTGAAGCCTGGGCAAGTCTGGGGCTTTCTGTACTAGCACATGTTAACCAAGCAGCAAAGATCCCGAGGAGGCTGAAGCACTTCTATCAGTCACAACCTCACCTGTCACAACAGAACTTTAAGATCTTCAGAGTTATGTTTAGTAGTGTTCGTCACCTCTCTCTAAAGTTCTCTTGCTTCCCTTGTAATGATGCCTTTTATTTGTTTCTGCTACATTTATCACCTATGATGCATTCTAACATGTTGTTTGCATGCTACTTTTAAAAAAAAAAAATAAGCAGAGCTGGGCGTGGTGGCACACACTTGTAATCCCAGCATTCGGGAGGCTGAGACCAGAGGATCCTGGTTCGCGGCCAGCCTCAGCTACCTAGTGAGGCCCTCTGCAACTTAGTGAGACTCGGTTTCAAAATAAAGCATAAAAAATAGGGCTGGGGGTATAGCTCGAAGGTAGAATGCCCCTGAGTTCAATCCCCAGTACCACAAAAACAAAACACAACATGGTTAGGGCCAGGAATGTTAATGCACACCTGTAATCCCAGTACTTAGGAAGTTGAGACAGGAGGATTACAAGTTAGAGGCCAGTGCTCAGTAACATAGTGAAATCCCGTTTCAAAATAAAAAGATAAAATAGGGCTGTGGGTGTAGCTCAGAGGTAGAATGCCCTTGGGTTCAATTCCTAGTACCAAAAAGCAAAGCATAACAAAATATGGTCAGAAAAGGACTGTATTATCTTACAGTATTGAAATGTAAGCTCTTGACAACTAGAAAATGAAATAGTTTGAAATATTTTATGTTTAGGGGAGGTAAATTATAGTATAAAGTGTTTAAAATGAAAATCTAAGGAAAATCTGAAAAATCAAGAAAGAAGGAAAACAAAATAGATATATGAAAGATAATTTAAGAAGACAAGATTATCTTGGCTGCCTCCACTTGAAGTAAAATATTGACAGAACTAAAACAAAGATTAAGATGGTATAGCTGGCTGGGCATGGTGGCACATTCTTGTAATCCCAGTGCTTGGGAGACTAAGACAGGAGGATTGCAGTTTCGAGGGCAGCCTCAGCAAGTAGTGAGAATCTCATCAACCTAGCCAGACCCTGTTTCCAAATAAAAATAAAATAGGGCTGGGGATGTTCCTCAGAGATAGAATGCCCCTGGGTTCAATTCCCAGCAACGCTCCCCCCCCCCCCAACACACACACATACACACAAAGATGGTATCCATGAGCTGATCCATGAACATTTTCAGTCAGCTCATGGTCTTCTTTTCAAAAGGCCCTGTGCAGGGAAGAATTATCACAGCAACCCTGCAACTGCTATTCATGGAAACCTCGGCTTATGAAGTTAGCCCCTGGCTGGCAGCTGGGAACTTTTCAGAATGGGTCCCATAATTCCCTGGAAAGAGTGGCTCAGTATGCCTCAACTATGCAAATGTGGTTTATGCTACACACTGTTTGTCTTCTGGGAGTTGGGAATTTTGGTGTGTGCTAGGCAGAGGGTGCATATGTGGTGACTGGTCCCTCATAAAAATCCTGGGCACTGGGTTATAACAAGTTTCCTTGGTGGGCAATACTTCTTACATGTTTTGGAATATCTTATTCCGAGCTTGCGGAACTGAGCTTGTCCCATGTATGTGACTCGATGGAGAGCGCACTCTTGGGTCTTGCACCTGACTTTCCCTTCACTGACTTTGCTTTGTCTGTATGCCTTCACGGGAATAACCCTCAGCGCCACGCGTACAATGCCCTGAGTCCTGTGAGCCTTCCTTGGGAGTCAGCAGACCCGAGTGAGGTCTTGGCAGCTCCTCCTCTAACAAGTCTTCTACTTGCCAACCTAAGGAAGGCGCACAGCAGACGGACTGAGCAGCAGGAACAGCGAGGCTATGCGTGCCATTCCATGTGTGAAACAGAAAGTATTTCTTTTTGAGCATCTCCATATTTGTTTATACACAAATGAAAATACAGCCGTTTACCAGATCTATTGTTTTGGCCCTCTGTTTGGATTCATCATCACACCAGGTCTCACACCACAGCCAGTCTTGAGGAAGAGACTTAATGGCAACTTGGTAAATCATATTATTGGGAAGATCCTAGAGGAAAAAAATGATTTAGACACAGAGGTTTAGAAATTAAGAGTCCAAAGAAAAGATGTTGAAGTAAGATATCATTCACTTTACTAACATAATAAAAACATGAATATCTGAGATATCTCTATAAGCTTTAAATACATACTTTGACCCAATAATCTTATGTCATATCATGAATTAACTCATGCACTAGAACTACCCCTGCACGTCCCTTGGCGTCTCTGCTAGAATTAGAGATGAAGAGGGAGGCCTAGAAACTCATGGCCTCATCTCCCCCAAGTGGACAGCCTCACTACCTCACACGTAGTGACCAACTGCTCACATGCACCTGCTATTACCGTTTATGTTCGTCACCACCACATTTTCCAGACTTTTTCTTTTGAGATGGGAATTTGCTAAGTTGTCAATACTGGTCTTGAACTTGTGATACTCTTATCTCAGCCTCCCAAGTACTGAGACTATAGGCATGTGCCACCGCACCAGGCTACAGTCTCCAGATTCTGAGGGACCTTTCATCTCCCTATTGGAAACAATGTTCCATGAAGAGTTTTACATTTCTGCATGCTCAGGGCTTTTTAGAAAGATTGCTGACATGTAGAGTCTAGAATGTTTGACAAATGAGCCGAGGAAGTTGAAGACAGAGACTGCTGGAGAGACTCAGAGACATCTTTGCCAGAGATACCTGTTTCTGTTCCAGGGGTTAAAAGACCATGCATTGCCCAGAGAGGTTTACATTCCTGAGCCAGAAGCATGCTCCCTCTCTCCCAGGGGGCATGCTGGGAACTTGAGTTACCTGTTTTTTATAAGATCAAAGATTCATAATTTTAGGTTTCTTCTTTCAACACTCCTATAGAACATCGCACAGGAAGTCCTAGCAAATACAATAAGACAAGAAAAGAAAATAGAAGGTATACAGACTGGAAAGAAGGAATGAAAGTGCTATTGGTTTGTAAGCAAAGGGTTGTTTATGTAGAAAATCCCAAACATCAAGGGGAAAAAAAACCCAACTCCTGACACTAATAAGCAATTATAGCAAGGTTTAAAGACATAAAGTTAATATCAAAAGTCACGAGGAGTGGTGGTACATGCTTGTAATCACAGTACTTGGGAGGCTGAGACAGGAGGATCACAGGTTCATGGCCAGCTTCAGCTACTTACTGAGGCCCTGTTTTAAAATAAAGAATAAAAAATAAAGCTGGGGGTATAGCTCAGAGGTAGAATGTCCCTGGGTTCAATCCTCACTACCACAAAAAAAAAAAAAAAAAACAACAAAAAACCAAAAACAAACAAACAAAAGTCAATTGCTCTTATATACATCAGCAATGAACTGAAACTGGAAATAAAAAACTCACAATATCATTTATATTAGTAACAAAAGATATAAATTTATTTAAATGTAAATCTAATAAGACAAGTTCTTCTACATGAGGAAAACTATACAACTCTGATGGAAAAACCAAAGAAGATCAAAACAAATGGGACATGTTCATGGATAGGAGCAATCAACATTGTCAAAATATCAGTTATTCCCAGGTCAATCTATAGTTTCTATACAATCCCAATCAAAGTATTGGCAGGTTATTTGATCGACTAATTCTAAAGTTTATATGGAAAAGGAAAAGACTTATAATAGCAAACACAACACTGAAGATGAAGAATAAAGTTAGAGAACTGACAGTACTAGCCTTGAAGTTTTACTCTAAAGTAACCAAGACAAGCTATTATGTCAAAGAATGGAAAAGCAGATCAGTGGAAAAGAACAGATTGCTCCCAAATATGGGAATTCTCTGTATTTTTGGTCCAATTTTTTCCTGTAAACCTAACACTGCTCTAAAAAGTAAAGTCTATTAGTGAAACAAATATAAGCTTAATTTTTACTTCTGACGCCCCCAGCTCCTCGGAGTCTCTTCACTAAATAACCTGGCCTATCGTCTTGTCTCAGTCACTTACACCAAATCTTGTGTAATTTCAATTTCACGGCCCCACTTTGACCACTCCAGGTCACTCTACTGAATACTCAAATCTCAATGTCCTGTGACTTTATGGGGCATCCAGTCCACTGATTCTACTAATATTTAATTGTCCCTCAACTCTTGATGCAGTCATTCTCTTAGAGTTATTTCCTTGAATAGCCTCTCACCTGCCTTATTCTTGGCTCACTTGGTTGTACTTTCTTGACAAAGTCATAGTCCTGGCTAAATTTCTGCACATTAACTCATGAGTCTCTACGCATGGTAACTCAACATGGCTGTTGAAACACGCGCACACACACACACACCTTCATTTTAACTTCATGAACAAGAATCTTAAGGGAAACATTAATCCAGTCAGACAATTACGTACATAGGTCCACTCTGTTCTCACTCTTAGCTTATTATTTCATACACTCACTTCTTATACCTACCTCTCCAACCTGTATAACTAAATAATCTACTTCCTGTCTCTATAGGTTTTAGTCTGGAAATAACACAGAAATGAAATTATACATTATAAGGGCTTTTGTGTCTGGATTCTTTCACTTAGCACACGTTTTTAGGGTCCATCCATATTGTAACATGGTGTCAGTACTTCAATTCTTTTTAAGTTCAAATAAAATTACATTTTATGGATATACATCTTATCCATTCATCAAAGGGTTGGCATCTGGTTGTTTCCACTTTTTGTCTATAAATAATGCTGCTATTAATGTTTGTGTACAAGTTTTTGTTTGACATATGTTTCTTTCTTTTCTTTTTTTTTTATGGTTCTGGGGATTGAACTCAGGGGCGTTCTACCTCTGAGCTATACCCCCAGTCCTATTTTTTATTCTTTTTTTTTTGCGGTACTGGGGATTGAACTCAGGGGCGTTCTACCTCCGAGCTATATCCCCAGCCCTATTTTTTATTCTTTATTTTGAAACCGAGTCTCACTAAGTTGCAGAGTGCCTCACTAGGTAGCTGAGGCTGGCCGCGAACCCGGATCCTCCGGTCTCAGCCTCCCGAATGCTGGGATTACAAGTGTGCACCACCACGCCCGGCTCCTATTTTTTATTCTTTATTTTGAAACCGAGTCTCACTAAGTTGCGGAGTGCCTCACTAGGTAGCTGAGGCTGGCAGCGAACCCGGATCCTCCGGTCTCAGCCTCCCGAATGTTGGGATTACAAGCGTGCACCACCACGCCCAGCTGACATATGTTTCTATGGTTCTTGGGTATATACCTGGAAGTAGAATTGCTGGGTCATATGGTAACTCTATGTTAACTTCATATGGACCTTCACACTGACTGTCTACACTATATAACATTTTAATCAGGAATTACTTCATATCCTCACTAATTACTTCATATCTTCACTAATTACTTCATATCCTCACTCACTCTTGTTCATCTTTTCTATGATGTATGAAGTGGTATCTCATTGTAGTTTTGATCTGCAATTCTTAATGACCTAGTACTTTCTTGTGTGTTTATTAAGTATTTGTGTATCTTCTTAGGAGTTCTTAGAGTTCTTCTTAGAGTTCTTTATATATTCTGGATACTAGTCTCTTGTCAGATACATGATTTGCAAATATTTATCCCGTTTTGTGAGGTATTTTATAATTTTGATGCTGTCCAATTTATCTGTTTTTATTTTGTTATTTCTGACTCTTGGTTCTATTCCATTGGTACATATGTCTAACATTGCACCAATACTAACTAGAAGCATTTAAAAGACTTTATATATGCACTTTTCTGTCAAACCATCAGTATAGTAAAGGTCACCAAATATATCTGTCACCCTCGAGTGTTTTTATGCCATTTTAATCCTTCCTGTGTCTGCACAATCCAGTCTCCAGGCAAACATAAATTACTTTTTGTCACTGTTGATTAGTTTGCATTTTCTATAATTTTATATAAGTAGAATCACACAACATGTGTACTTTGGCCTGGCTTCTTTCAATCAGCATAGTACAGCTAATATTAAAAATATGGACTCTGAAGTGAAAAATTATGTCTAAGTAGAGGTTTGCATAACAGGCAGAAGTGTGACAAAGAAACTGAAAATTGAATTCTGAAGTTTGCATGCAGGGAGTTAAAGCAGTCTATGTATTAAATTTATTTTAATCAACATTTTACTTACCTGATCTAGATTTGAAAGACTGTTTGGATCTCTGCTGAGAGCTTGGTACTGGCCCCTGAGCCTGTCACCAGCTGCAATTCTCCTGAACTTCTTGAGATCCACCACATATAAGGCACTGCAAAAATAAATACTCCCTGATAGTGTATGCTTAGGTAGTTATACTTTCCCCATCCATCTACACTTGCACAGGTTCCAATGTGGGCAATACCGCCCCCTAGGGGGCACTGGAACAGAAATATAAATACATAAAAGAATGCCAGTTTGTTACTGCACCTTTCTGTTTAGGAGGGGGGCTTTGGATACCCTTTTTTTTTTTTCCTGAAAAGGGGTGATAGGCCAAATAAGTTTGGAAACATATGGACAGTAATGATATTAACTACAGACACCCTAGAGTCTAATAATAATTAGTCTTTCAATAAATTTACTCCCAATGTCTAATACTGTTTTTGTGTAATCTGAAGTTTGTTACAATTCATGTAGGACCTATATTCTTAAGAGTTACTTCAAGTTTTTCAGAGCTGTCATGGAATTCATGACCCTACAAAAGAGTAACAGTTTTGAAGTCAGTATCTTTATTTTGTTATCTGACAAACCAAGCTTAAAACAGCTACAATAATAATAAGCATTATGCTTGAGCCCACCATATGGGATTAACTCTGGGCTCAACTATTCTGAACTAGCAAGATATGTCTAAGCAACAAGTTATATAAATGCTGAATGCTTCAGTTTCTACATGAATAAAACGTAGGTAAAGGTAACAATAGTGTTATAGGCTTCATAAAGACTTTGAGTTAATATATGTACAGGTTTATAACAGCAACTGGCATGAAATAAGCACTCTGTAATTAACTGGCATGTAATAAGCACTATATAATTGTCATTACTGTATAATTTCTAAGACAAGTGAATGTTGTGATTCAATACATTACTTATTTGCTAAAAGTAAGAGTATATATTCTCTTACCTAATATGGTATTTCCTTCTTAACAGATGTGATGCCCAGTATCCAGTTTTCCAGAAACGATACCCATCCATGTCAGTGCGGCTATCACAAAACGGAGTATACCCATAAGGAGCTCCACCCAGATCAAAATCTCGAAGTTCTTTTAGGTCATGTCTCACAATCTGAATAATTAAAAGAGTGACTCTGATGAAGACTATGAAATAATATAAACCTTTTTAATGGGAACTTCAAATCATTATCACCCTCTTTGTAAAGACATAGAGAGCTGCATTTTCCTGATACTGCTTTCAGGTAGTGTGAATTTACTAAATATTTATTTTATTCCTTTTGTCTCTTATATATTAATAGGAACCTGAAATTCATATTCAAAATATATATGTTACAGTGGTCTTTCTCACCAGTAGGATTATTTTCTTATTTCTAAGCAAGGTATTTTATACAGATACATTTTGGGAAGGGGTTAAATATTACACAAAAGTGTGAAATATCACTAAGTGTAGGAAAATTCAAAATAGTTTTGCTATATCATTATATTTTGAAAAATATTAATTTGGATCATAAAGGGAAAGGCATAATTTTTAGACATAAATTTTGAAATCTGAGGACCTTAGTTTGGGGGAGGGTAAATTTAGGACATTCATTTCCTTAAGTGGTAGAGTGTGAGAATTTATTAGTTGAATGTCAAAAAATATTGTTGAAGATGGCAGAAAGAGAGAATAATTATGTGTAAGTAATGTTTCCTGCAAGAAGTAGCAGCTAACTAAAAAAAAAAAAAAAATCAGTTGTATTCATAGGAATTCATTCAACTACTCTTAGTATGACAAACACATTTTATTTTTAATTCCTAAACTTAAAAAAAAAACTACTACTTCAGGAAGAAAATTGCTTTGTCCTAAATAATAAATGATACTTCTTATAATATCTTCAGTTTTCTGCTGGAATTTTGACAGTTTATTTTTAAAGGCACTTTGCCAAAATATCGTCTTACACAGTTACGTAGGATGACAATGAAGAAAATGAACATGAGCAATATAAATTAAACCCTTTTATTCAGATAGAAGTGATTACTATTAAAAACAATAATTAATCTTATTACCTGGTCAGCATCAACAAAAATGATTTTGTCTACTGCTAGTGGAAAAAGGACATCAAGGAAAAGAATTTTGTAACCCCAAATAATTCGCTGTTTTTCAGTCTGCTGATGAAGCCAATGGGGCCACTTATACTGGACCAATTCGTATTGAAATCCATATTCCTGAGCCATGTGAGGAATTACTTCCTAAAATATACACACAAAAGCAATACATTTGCAAATTGACTTATAGAAAGAAAGCGAACACTTTAAAAGAGTTTACTATCAATCGTTATAAACTAATTGGAAAAATGTCTAAATATTTCTATAAGTTACATCCATGCTGTGTTCTAGAAGTGTCCCTGTGGCACGACTGGGAAATGACGGAAGTGTTAGGAGGCAAGGCCTGGTGGAAGGAAGTCAGGCCTCCGCGGGGAATACTGGGTCTCTAGCCCCTCCTGTCTTTCCTTTCTGACTAACACTGGGACCCACACATGCTCCTTCCATGATGGACAGTGCCGCCACAGGCCCAAAGCAACAAGGTCAAACAAAAATGCCTACATATCACACAGCTGAGGAATATGCTAGGTCAGCCAGAGAGATGCAAATATGAAGAGGGTGTGCAATTATTTGTAGAAAAACAGATATGCCTGGATAACATTATGTGAAATGAAATTAGCCACTTACATAAAGTATGTTTTCTCTCATATATGGAAACTAGGGAGTAATCAGGATACAAGACAGACTTTAGATGATGAAGCAGAAACTCCAGTGGAGTGATGGAAGGGGTCTAGGAGGGTGGTGGGGGGAAGGGAGAATTAATGAAGGAAACACTTCCACTGATATTATATACATATGTAAAATTACCAATGTCAATCTAAATATGTGTGGGGAAGGGGAGGAGTGGGGAGGGAGCTGGGGACAAGCTCATCAAGAGCTGTGTGCATGTTTGCCCCTATATGAACTACATTATGATGTCAGACAATGCACTAATTGTCTTTATTTTTATTGACTCTTTTGTAATAAGAACTAGCTTAAAACAAACATAGTTGTATGAAATTATTTTCTTTCCTTATACTTTTATTCTGTAAGCCTTTTTATGTTAAATTTTGAGCTATTTTGCAAAAGTCTAAAACATAAACACACACACATTAGCGTGGGCATACACAGGGTCGGGATCATCAGTGTCGCTGCCTTCTACCTCCACATCTCACTCGCTGAGAGGTCTTCAGGGACAAAACATGCAATGAGGCGGCCACCTCCTCTGAGAACAAATCCTTTTTCTGGAACTCTTCCCTGAAGAACCTGCCTAAGGCTCTTTTACAGTTAAGTTTTGTTACTTAAAGTATGAATATACTCTAGTGATAAAAACAGCATACACACAATCATCTATTACCATTCTGCAGTACTATGTGCTGTATATAACTGTTTGAGCTATACTTTTCTGTGACTGGCAACACAGTAGGTTTACACAGCATCATAAGAACATGTGCGTGGAACACTGTGCTAGGCATTACCATGGCCTCGATGTCACTAGGCTCTTTGCATTTTTCTGCTCTGTGAGTGCCCGGCACATAGTTTTTTTTTTTTTTTTTGTGGTACTGGGGATTGAACTCAGGGGCATTCTACCTCCGAGCTACACCCCCAGCCCTATGTTTTTAAATTCTTTATTTTGAAACCGAGTCTCACTAAGTTGTGGAGTGCCTCACTAGGTAGCTGAGGCTGGCATCGAACTCGTATCCTCTGGTCTCAGCCTCCCAAATGCTGGGATTACAAGCGTGCACCACCACGCCCAGCTCCAGTCAGTAGTTTTTAAATACACATTTTAAATACATAGGTTTTAAATACCACACATGTGTGGTCTGTCGCTGATGGAAACACTATGAGGCACATGACTGTACTTTTTTCCCTGTGTAACCCAGAAAGAGTTAATGAAATGCAGTAAAAACAGAAGGAGGATGGTAAAGAAGTAGGAGAAGGCGGGTTAGCAAATACAGACTTTGTTTACTTTTGAATTCTTACCCATAACCAACTCCAGGTTATATGGTTAGTTTAATTTTTTCTCTGCTTTTGTAAGAACAATGTCAATTTAAAATAATACAAAGACCAATTAATTTTTTTCTCACTTTATAAGTATAAATTTTACCTATGAGTTGAATGGTTGAAATTATGGCTAGAACAGTTGCTGGGAGTCATTCTGTTCTTTTCAAAATAAAACATTAGGAGAAATTGGAAGGAAAAAAATTTTCTCTTTATTCAGCAAATATGTATTTAAAAACTACCGACTGAATGCAAACTAAGTGCCGGGCACTCACAGAGCGACTGCTCTAGCCCCCAGGGATGCTGCAGTGAACAGCGACTAGGAAGATGAATCGTGGCCCTCCAGAGGCTTACAGTTGAGAGGCAGCAGGTAAAAAGAAATGAAGTGACTAAGTTATCTACAGTAGACAGTGTTATGGAGAAAAATAAAAAGGGAAAGAAAATAGAGTGTTAGATTCGAGGAGACTTAGTTTGCACAGTGCAATAGAAAGCATTATATCTAAGGAAGATGAATTTCAGCAAAGCAATGCAGGAAGCGAGGAGGTGTGGCTTTCCATACGGGAGGAGAGGGATTTAGACTCTCATGCAGTGTTTGGATAGTAGAATAATGTTAAAAATCGAGTGACAAAATAGTATCGCTTTCTGTTTATTTTTGAGTTATCATTCTTTCTGTTTTTAATCAATTGTCAGATGAGCACAGGAGGAGGCACTGCTGTGGTGGAAGACAGGCCGGCTATCCGTAAGAGTTAAACACCTGGCCTTTGAGGTCAGGATGCTAGGATTCAAATCTCAGCCATGTTCCTAACTGGCTGTTTTATCTCAGGCCTGTGCTATAAAGGCAGAACTGTACACACACACAAAGAAGCGTGGCCCTGGCTCCTTGGAATGTCTTTGCTTCCCCAAGGACCTTGGCTCATACCAGATGGCCTCTGACCATGATGAGATTTAAGGTGAGGACCTTAGGCTACGAGGCATTAGTTTATCCTCTGAAGAGGCTAGAAGATTAGGTCGGTCAAGCAGGCTGTGCACTGAATTTACATAGTTAAATCCTAATAAAAATGCTGTGTAATGGACCTACAATGATAAGATTTACTATTCAAACATCAGCCACTCTATAAAGAGTAATATACTTACTTTAAATGTTGGTGAGAGGTAATTTTTTAGAAACCAGAATTTCACTGGTGTTTTGGTATTACGTAACACAGAAAGCATCATAATTCTGTATAAAAGAAAATTAAGTTCAAAATAAGTAACTATCAACAGGAGCCGATCCTACTTTTCTACAGGCTTTTAATATTTACAGGTATGAATTAGAACTTTTCCACTATGAATTGTGAAGAATAAAAAAAAATCTTGAAATATTATGGTTGATCAAAGATGTATAAGGATGGAAAACATATAAACTGAATTGATTTGGTTTTGTTTATTCTAGTGAACAAAGAATTTGATCTGAAACAGCCTTAGTTAACTGAACTACAATCCAGTCTCAGCTCCGTTACTGTGTGATCAATATTAGGTCTGCAAAGCTTGAATGATAAGTCTAAACTGATAAATTCAGTGGAGAGGTCACTTGTTTTGCATCCTAGACCTCTTGATGGACAAGTTACACAAGTACTTGAAGTTCTATTTAAAAATATAAACACTAAAATTCAAATGTTTCTGAGGTATTCCTTGTGATCCTTTTACACACTGTTAAAAGTATCCCTTTGTACTTCATAAGTATGCTTTCTTTCTCTCATTTCCCTCTTTTTAAAATAAAACAGGTATTTATCCACTGGAAGGGAAAATTTACTACACTTACATTTTCTTATCATCTTGTTACAAATTATGTATTTTCTAGCCCTAAAGATAGTCATTATTCCAAGTCAAATTAAACTCATGAAGCCTCACTGTATTTATTTATTTATTTATCTATTTTTTGCGGTACTGGGGATTGAACTCAGGGGCATTCTACCTCCGAGCTCTACCCCCAGCCCTATTTTTTATTCTTTATTTTGAAACCGAGTCTCACTAAGTTGCGGAGTGCCTCACTAGGTAGAGGCTGGCCGCGAACCCGGATCCTCCAGTCTCAGTCTCCCGAATGCTGGGATTACAAGCAGGCGCCACCATGCCCAGCAGCCTCACTGTATTTAAACAGTATACTATACTTGTCTCAAATGAAGACAGCTAAGGTGCAGAACAAGATGGTTTGCTATTTGTGTGAAAAAGAGTTTAAAAAGGGAAAAATATATTTGTTTATCTTGATATATCTTTGGTAGGCTACCTAAATAATTTGATTGGTTTCCCATGGGGAGGAAACTGTATCAAGGAAACAAGAGGTTGGAAATTTATTTTCACTGTATATTCCTTTATTCTCTTTGAACCTTGAACAATGTAAGCATATTACTTTTTCAAAATATTAGATGAAAAATACACATACCTTAGAAAGCGTTCATATAAGTGGCCAGAAGCAACTGAAAAGATGTTTAGAATATCTTCTTCCATTCTGTCGCTTCCACCCAACCTTCTTGTGAAACTTGGAATAAAAAAGCAGTAATTGAGCTTAATACACATTTGCAAATTTTATCTGCCTAAATAAAATACTCTTTGATAAACAATAAAAATATAAATATCTTTCAACATGAGTAGTTACTGACTTTTAGACAGCTAGTAACAGTTATTTTATTAATATTAAACACATGACAATCTTATTTGAAGTTTTATGAGCTTTTACTTATAATATGAAATGTAATTATTTGTCTCCAGGTTAATAGGATAGTATCTTTGAATTGTTGTGAGTGCAAAAGCTGTTTTGAGAACCAAGAATGAGCTACACCTGCCAGGGCCATATCTAGTGTACTGAAACTTCAAGCAGGTCAGGAGGAGGGAAGAAAGAGAACACAGAAGTATGTAACTATGGCACTTCAAGGATTCCTATGGTAATAGAGTAGGTCTGTGAGAACCGCTAACAAGGCTCCCCCATGCTAAGATTTTATTTTAAAAATGTCAGCCAGGTGCGGTGGTGCATTCCTGCAACACCAGTACATAGGAGGCTGAGACAGGAGGATTGCAGGTTTGAGGCCAGCCTCAGGAACTTAGTGAGATCTTGTTTAAAAATAAAATAAAAGCCGGGCGTGGTGGCACACACTTGTAATCCCAGCATTCGGGAGGCTGAGACTGGAGGATCAAGGTTCGCGGCCAGCCTCAGCTACCTAGTGAGGCACTCTGCAACTTAGTGAGACTCGGTTTCAAAATAAAGAATAAAAAATAGGCTGGGGGTACAGCTCAGACGTAGAACGCCCCTGAGTTCAATCCCCAGCACCAAACACACACAAAAAATAAATAAATAAAATAAATATAAAGGCTGGAAGCCGGGCGTGGTGGCGCACGCTTGTAATCCCAGCATTCGGGAGGCTGAGACCGGAGGATCCGGGTTCGCGGCCAGCCTCAGCTACCTAGTGAGGCACTCCGCAACTTAGTGAGACTCGGTTTCAAAATAAAGAATAAAAAATAGGGCTGGGGTTATAGCTCGGAGGTAGAATGCCCCTGAGTTGAATCCCTAGTACCGCAAAAAAAAAAGAAAAAAAAAAAGAAAAAAAAAATTCCCCATTATATTCAATGTTGGAGCTAAGCAGGGGCTGCTTACTCTTTTTTTGAGGAACATATCAAGTATTTTGCCACAGTATCTTTACTTTGTTTCTGACTTTTGAATCCTGCTTTTCCTTTAGAACAGATCTTGGCCAAACACTCCTCCAAGAAGTCTTTCCTAAGGTTCTAATTGGATATACCCTTTTTCTCCTTTGGTTTCTACAGCACCTTATTTTCAGCTGTCTTACTGACCCAGTTTCCTATTGTGTATTAACACTTGTGTAGCTATCCTATCCTTCCTAGACAAGAGGATCTGTGCTTTATTTAGATTTTTATCATCTGCAGGGCTTCCACATAGTAGACTCTTGATCCATCTAGCCATGTGTTAAAATATTCATTAGCTTACCTTTTAATGGAATCCCACATGCCTTTTCTTTCATGTTTATCAGTAAGAATATCTTCCCTAATTTTGTTTGGTTTTTTTTTCACCTAGAAAGCATGGTAAAAGCAAATTAGAATTTGTCAGCTTTAAGTGTTAGAGAAACATATTAGGCAAGATTACCCTTGAAAAATCTAAGAAAGATTGCTGCAGTAAACAAAACCAGGCAAAATCTTAGCACAATGTAATAAGCATAATATCTCTACTCTTTCCCTCCACCTTTCAACTTACATTAAACATTTACTTTAGAATTGTAAATATAGATGTAAATTACATCTATTAGCAAACATAATCATATCTTTTGCATTTTCTTAGTGACTCAAACTTGAAAATAAACGAAGAGGCTGAGATGCTACCAAACTTGTATTCTCTTGTATAATGACAGTTAGATGACAATTGTGTCACTCACAGGAGACTCTTGATAGTTCAATTCTCCTTTGTTATATTCTACTACAGAAGTATTTTTTTCTTGGAATTTTATTTTTTCTCATGGGGAGATAAACATATGTGTCTTCTTTAAGACATTCCTAAATTTTCCAGTTTATTACTCAAGTACCGAATTGTCTGGAATTCCTATCTTCTTGGAGATATTTTTCTTGGATCTCAAAATTAACTGTTTCTTACTAGACATTCTTTTCATTTATTTACAGGTAAATTTCACCATTTTTTGAACTATCTATATCTTTTTTCTTAGTATTCACCTTCATGGTTCAGGCAAACATCTTTAAGAAGGAAGGTAAAAAATAATTTTTCCAAATATTTACATTTTTCTATAATTTGACATTTCAAATATTATCAAAATATCTAAATATTTATATTTCAGAAAATAACTTTGTTTCATATTTGATTAATAATTTGGCTAGGTATAGAATTCTATGCTCAAAATATTTTTTCTTAGAACATTGAAGCCTTTATTTTGCTATATGTATATATGTATATATCTTTCCTTTCTCCTTTCTTCCCTCCCCTCCCCTCCCCTTTCCTTTTTGTGATACTGGAGACTGATCCCATAGGCAAGCTACCTTTAAGCTACACCCCCAGCCCTATTTTATTTGTTATTTTGAAACAGGGTCTCAGTAATTACCACATGCTGGCCTCGAATCTGCAATTTGATCCTCCTGTCTCAACCTCCCAAGTACTGGGATCACAGGCCTAGTTACTTTGCTCTAATTTAATACCAATTTTGCATATGCTAAGTCTGTTGCTAGTGTCATTTTATTGTGGTGACCTGCTTTTTCTCCTAGTGGCTCTTAGGACCTTAAGGTGAGCCATTTTCACTTATCCTACTTGGTAATTTGTGACCTCTTTTGACATGAACATTGTTCTCGCTATAGCTATAGGATACTTTCTCTTCTCCATTTTCTTAGTTCTTTCTTTCTGGAATTCCTCTTAGTGGGCTATTATTGTTTATGGGTTGGTACTCTGTTGCTTCTCTTATTTCTTCCCCCTCTTTCCCCAGTCTTTTTGCTGAAATTTGAAGTCAGATGGTTAAGAGATCAAATTGTGCTACTAGAAAAATATCTGAAAGACCTAGGAATGATAAGGTTGTAGAGTGTTTATAACTGGTATTTTTAAGATAGGTTCTATTGTTAAACTCATTTTATAACTGAGGAAAATGAGACAGAAGAGGCTGAGTAATCTGTCCAAGATCAGACAGCCAGTGATTGGTAGAACCAGTTGATACCCATGTCTGCCATCTTAGACTTTATCCCTCTCTTCTCTTGTCTCTTTTCTCTATCTTTTATGCTCTCTGCTATTTCTTCTTTTTCTTTTTCTGTTGCATTTAAGATACTTGCTATTTACTCTCCAACTTGCTAATTCTCTTTGCAGGCATGAAAAGCCAGCCACTGAATTCTTAATTTTGGTATATACTAATAGTTTAAAGGTTCTCCTTACAAACCAAACCAAACAAAACACCTAGCATCGTAAAACAAAAACAAAAACTGCTTGTGCTTTTCATAGTTTTCTATTTCCTTAAATTATTTTCAAGCATAGTTTTTATTTTCTTTTATTTATTTTTCTTTTCTTGCAGTACTGGGGGGGGGCCCATTTATCATTATTTACTTTGAAACAGCATCTCACTAAGATGTGGAAGGCTTCACTAAGTAGCTGAGGCTGGTTGTGAACCTGCAATCCTCCTGTCTCAGCCTCCAAGTACTAGGATTACAAGTGTGCGCCACCACATCCGGCTCTTTTATTTCTTTTAATATCGTTTATATTTTCTTTTATTTTCAAGCATTGTTTTTATTTCTTTTAACACAGCTGTTTCAGAGTTTGAGTCAAGAATTCTAATACCTGGAGACTTTGTATGCCGGTTCCCTATTGTTTCTGCAGGTTTTCTTTGTATATTTACTCATTTAGGGCCATATGCTGCCCTCTACACTGAAAAATTTTATTTGTAATTTAGGGTACTGTGATTTTATTCCAGAGATTTATGAATATTTCTGCCAGATGTCTGTACACCCTATGGATCTGGAACAATTTTTAACAACAATTCCAGGTTAAGAATTCCCTAGATTATTTTTGTGTCACAAATTTGGACTAAAAGATTATGTGGGATACTTTACCATGTTTCATCCTTACCACACATACACATAGAACAGACTATAAAAAGCTTCAGCATCACAGACCTTTACTTCTATTATCTTGCTCTTGAAACTGTCTAATACAACAGTGACATCACCAGTGTTTGGCTGAGAGTCAGTTCCTTTATGCCTAAAAACAGAAAAACAGATATCTATAGTTAAATCAAAAGTAGACAATTATGATGTAAATAATTTACTTTGCAATAAATGCAAGTACAGTATCACTTGTATATATGTATCTTATTTGCTATTTAGTTAATATATACTATAATACACTATACTTAAAATAATCCAATGAAATTTAATTTAATATAAAATTGCACAAAATTAGCTCATAATTGCTTATCTCTTCTGTTGTATACGAAGGCTATGACAATACTCAAATCTTTAATATCTCTGATATGTTGCAATGACAAATAAAATATGAAACATTTTCTAGATTTAACATTAAAGTCATTCTATATTATCACTTTTCAAAATCATTAAACATTTTCAAATGCTAAAATTTGAAGGGCATTATTAAACTCATTAGACTGAAAATGTATCTGTGATGTTCACTTGTATCACTCTAATGTTTCACTTTATATTACATACACTGCAGTTTATTTTTTAATTTTTAAAAAGTGCTCAAACAAATCAAATATAAGGCTGTACTAAATCATTATTATTTTTTAAAAATTATTATTATTATTATTTTTGGTACTGGGGATTGAACCCAGGAGCATTCTACTTCCAAGTTACACCTTAGTCCTATTTTTTATTCTTTATTTTGAAACAGGGTCTCACTAAGTTGTAGAGGTCCTCACTAAATAGCTGAGGCTGGCTACGAACCTGCATCCTCCTGTCTCAGCCTCCCTAGTACTGGGATTACAAGCGTACGCCACCACATCCAGCTAATCATTATTTTTTGATACTATTTTCACTAGGTACTCAAAAATTCTACTGTAAAAATGATGTTACATTATAACTGAATTTTGTCAAAGGGGAAGAAATGGAAGGTCACATAGTAGCTCCTTTTATATTTAGTCATCCTCTTCCCAGGTGATAGAGGTAGCAGTGATGATACAACTAATGTTTCTGAAAGAAAGAAATTGCAGAAATGTGTATATTCTGATAAGGCAGGTAATTTCCTTATACTGCAGGAGTCAGAAAGCCGAACACTGTTTTGGTTGTTGTTCCTGGACTCCTTTGCAGCTATGGTTCTGGTTGATAATTAGCTTCTGCTAAATGACAATTGCATGTGACTTGGAACTTCGAAGTGAGTGGGGACAATATGCTAATGCTTGGCTCATTTCTTTTGGGAAGCACAGTCATGGAGACATGAGGCTTTCTGTATCAGTGTTCCAGAGTGTCATCATTTAGATTTCTGGGTACCGAGAGCCAGTAGCTCTCGGTAGCAGTTCATTACTTTCTCATTTTTAGAATCTTGGGAGAGGCAACAGTCTTTTTGGTCAGTTCCTTGGCTTTGTTCTACAAGCCATTCCTGGGAGCTAGCCCTCTTGGACAGCTTACTCCTCCAACGCTTCCTAATACAATGTAAAAGCATCCAGTTCCTTTTTGCTAAGTCCTCTAATATGGGAAGTCAGTCACATGCTCAGGTTTGAATGCTTGTCCCTCCAACCTCATGTTGAATCCAATTACCATTGTGATGGATTATTAAAAGGTAAGACCCTTAGGAGGTGATTACACCACAAGGGTTCTATCCTCATGGGTGAGATTGATGCCAATATAAAAGGGCAATTTCTGCCCTCTCCCGCTCTCTCTCTTGCCCTGTTGTCTTGTGCCTCTGTCATGGGATGACACAGCAAGGAGGCCCTCGCCAGATGCTAGCCCTTTGAGTGTGGATTTTTGCTCTTCAGAATTGTGAACCAATACATTTCTGTTCATTATAAATTACTCAATCTCCGGTATTCTGTTATAGTAACAAAAATGGACTAATAATCCAGCCAAAAATGAATGTGAAAATGAAAAGATATATACAAAACTATGATCAATAGTGAATCTGGTAAAATTCATATTCAACTAATAGTAATATGGTAAAGAACGAAAGAGAAGATGGGGAGAGCAGCTTAAAAAGATGCTAAAATACTTCTACTGAAGCACAATGAAATTGCTGCCAGGAAACAAAGAATGGAGAGCCACACACTCCCAATACCACCATTTATATGCTCACTGCCCTCAGGGAGCATGTGAGATGAAGGGACTGTGAGATGAAGGCTGAAGAGCTTCTTTACAGAGCTACAGCTACCGCCAGGCTGTGACTTTCTACCATTACACCCAGGGGGAAGGAGAGAATGAGTATTACCTTCTAATCCTAAACTCAGTAAAGTAGATAATTGAAGGGGGAAAAAAACCAAAACACTCTGCAATGTACATCCTGAAGTTGGGACACACAAAGAATGGTGTGTGGCTCAGTTTGTAGGAACTGGCCTGGAGTCTGGGGCTGTATGGGCATGCCTGGTGCTGGGTTTACTGGGGCAGGCCCAATTTGGAGATTCAAGGCAAAGTTCAGCGCTCAGTTTCTACTCTCTCAAGTGGAGGCTCTCGCTCTAGGGTGTGCTGCCAGGAGTTGGGGAATATGATGCAGGTAATATAAAACTGTCCTCCCTACCCTCTTCAATGCAATTTTTCTTGTTTTTGTGCTACATTCAGGTACTGTAATATCTCACCTGATTTTTTTTTTAGTTCTTTTTTGTACATAAATACTTTTTCAAATTCTATGATATTTAAGGCTTGGAAAATCTCATTCTGCCATCTTGCTGACATATAGACATAACTCAATCTTGCTAAAAGTTTTAACTGCTATTCTGATGTTTTTGTTTATATCATACTAAATTCTTTTTTTTTTTTTTTTTTGCGGTACTGGGAATGGAACTCAGGGGCATTCTACCTCCGAGCTATACCCCCAGCCCTATTTTTTATTCTTTATTTTGAAACCGAGTCTCACTAAGTTGCGGAGTGCCTCACTAGGTAGCTGAGGCTGGCCACGAACCCGGATCCTCTGGTCTCAGCCTCCCGAATGCTGGGATTACAAGCGTGCGCCACCACGCCCGGCCTAAATTCTTATTCACATATAAAAATTTTAAAGTGGTTCATATAGCTCACCCAACTATTTGATAAATATCTTCAGATTTTCCTTGGCGTAATCTTAGTATCCAAGCACCTGGGTTTGCTTTCAATTGAAAATAACCCTTATAAGAAGAAAATTAAAAAGGAATCATTGAGTTACACGACGAAGAACACCTAAATGTTCACAAAAAACTACACATAAATTATCCAAGACAGTGTTTTTTTTTTTTGGGGGCAG
This sequence comes from Graphiurus murinus, assembly GCA_004027655.1. Classification (NCBI taxonomy): domain Eukaryota; kingdom Metazoa; phylum Chordata; class Mammalia; order Rodentia; family Gliridae; genus Graphiurus; species Graphiurus murinus. Next base: position 117,166 of record PVLC010001334.1, on the reverse strand, counting down.
TACTGGGGATTGCACTCAGGGACATTCTACCTCTGAGCTACACCCCCAGCCCCATTTTTTCATTCTTTATTTATTTATTTATTTATTTATTTATTTATTTATTTATTTATTTATTTTTGCGGTACTAGGGATTGAACTCAGGGGCATTCTACCTCCGAGCTACACCCCCAGCCCCTTTTTATTCTTTATTTTGAAACAGAGTCTCACTGAGTTGCGGAGTGCCTCACTAGGTAGCTGAGGCTGGCCGCGAACCTGGATCCTCCGGTCTCAGCCTCCCGAATGCTGGGATTACAAGCGTGCGCCACCACGCCCGGCTTTCCAAGACAGTGTTTACTGAATGTGGAAAGAGGATGGCTAGAGATGTAGCTCAGTGGTAGAGCACCTAACAAGTACAAGACCTGCGGCTCAATCTTCAGCACCACAAAAAATAAACAAATGGAAACAAAACCTTGTACATGTGGAGAGAGAAAATCCTATAAGTGAATTCCAAGGAAGGAGATACACAATAAACTGTAAAAGCATATTCTCAAAGTATGATTTTTCTCACTTTTTAGTTAATTATCTTATTCAAGGATTAACTTTTATTTTCTGTGCACTGTTTAGCAACAAAGATTATATCACTATTAGAAAAACCTAAGACAATTTCACCAAACCATTTAGTTAGATCTCATCAATTAAAATTTAGAATACTTACAAGATTGGCCATCACTATTGTATCAACCATGACAGGCTTATTTTTTGTGCCTAGTGTAAACTGCAGGCCCCGAGGAGGCTGTCCTGTCACCAGGTCAGAACAATGGCCTTCAAGTAGTAGATATTCTAGTTCATATTCTGCCCTAACAGTTCTCTCAATCTGTGGAGGAAACATATCATTGTTCTTCATATTAGTAATTTTCATAATACAAATGTAACAGTAATTGTGACTATTTTAATATTAGTCAATTATTTTGGTGGTCAACTTAAATCTTTCTTTTACACAAGAGTAAACTGAGTAGCTGAATTGATTTCTTTGAGACTCAAGCTCACGATCAATTTTTTCTTTCTTAAGACACTGGCTGGAATTATAGGTATTTGCCACTATGCTGGCTTCTTGTAACTCTTAAAAATTAATGTTAAAATTAATTCTTCCACTTCTAAACAAAATGGAAAGAAGACAAAACAGAAAGTGCCTAGGGACTAAATACTCAGATAAACATACTGAGTTTTATTTTTTTCAAAGAAAGTAGTTTACTTTTCTATTAAACATGGTTTTCTTAGAATGTGTCTCTGCCCTCCACAATTGTATATAAAATATTTTTTCCTTTTTGAGACAGACCTCAGTATGTTACTTATGTTGCCTAGACGGGGCTTGAACTCAAGATTCTCTTGCCTCTACCTCCTAAGTAGCTGGAACTACAGTTGAGCATCAGCATGCCTGGTCTTCACAAACATCTTTTATTTTGTGTGTGATTAGTACTGGGGATTGAACCCAGGGTCATTCTACCTCTGAGCTATATTCCCAGCCCTAGTTTATTATATTATTTTGAAACAGGGTCTCTCTAAGTTGTGGAAGACTTTGATAAGCAGTTGAGGCTGGCTGTGAACCTGTGATCCTTCTGGCTCAGCTTCCCAAATAGTGCTTCATAAACATCTTTTTAAAGGACTAGAAGCTTTTTTCAGATTTTCTTTTTTTAAGCATGTAATTTATGTATGCTTTTAAAATTATTTTCTTTTTTATTGGTGCATTGTATGAAGTTCAGGGTGTACGCATACGATACTCACTGAGCCCTCCCCCAGTTCCCGCCCTACTCCCTCCCTCTCCCCTCCTTCCTGTGCTCAGCACAGTGAGAAGTTCTGATAAGTCTGTGGATATACAGCATGACCATTGAGCTGTTTCCCTCTCCCCCTTCCCATCTCCCTCATCAGGTCCCCTTCTTCACTCAGCTAAGGTTTCTCCTTTGTCTGGAGTCCCTCCTATGTCCCAATTTCTCAGGTTTTCTATTTTAAATGTTATGACAAATATTTGGGGGATAAAGGTTTTTTTCCACTTCATTTGAACATAACCAATATGAAAATAAATTGGTGATTTTTACAGTTTGGAAATTTCATTAGCAGATTAAAGATAGTTATGTTATCTCTGAATTTCATTTTAACAGGAAGTTTTTGATACTATTTTTAGTGTGTTTTGGATATGATAATTGGCATTAGAGTGTTTGTGTACAGCATTTTTTCTCAAGTCTGTTCTTATATTATTGATTTAAGAACAAGAAGTAATTTCTTTGGAGACAATATTTGTTTCAACAAGTTTATATTCTAAGCTAGTGTTTCAATTACTATTCCGGTGATGAACTTCAGATATATTGTATTCACAGTCCTCAGAGCAATTTTCTTAAATGGAAAGATTCCCATGGGAGACACCTGCGATATAAAAATGCTGAAAGACTGTTGGGACCATCTAGTTCAGCTATCTCACTTTACAGGTAAGGGAACTATATCCTAAAGTGTTTGCAAGCAGTTTAATAATTCTGTTATTATCAATTAGATATCAGGACAGAACCCAAATACATTAAATATATCAGTTTTTTATGAGTCTTCTTTAATTTATAATATGTCAGTGGGAAGATTTCTCATTTCTATATTTGTATAATAGGCTTAAATCCCTCCTCCTTATTCACACTACACCAACAGCCTATTCCTTTTCCAAACAGTTCCTTCTAGTGAGTAAATGCAACTGTTCCACTCAGCCTCCTGAAGCCATTTTTGTCACCTTTCATTATGGCATTAGTCCTGCTTGTGTGATAGGGTCTTTGTAGTTCCAGTCACTAAGGGAGAACTTTTCTGGACCAAATTTTTTTCTAGGCACTTATGTAATATTTGAACATTAGATGTAGCAAGGAATATTTGCATATTCCTTGCATAATCTAGCATACAGTGACAAATCACATTATTCTCATTTTTGTCAGGATGCACTTCTTTGCTTTACCTAATTCTCCCTTCTAATCTGTTAAAGCCCTTTCCTCATTATTTCATATTTTCAAGGATAAGTGCATATAACATTTTAAGTATTATAACATACTATAGCAAAGAAGAGCCTGGAAGATATTTAACTTTTACAGATGCTAGAATTTCCAATTTCCTTCTCTTTAGTCACCTAAACTATAAAGTTATGGGGATTTTTGTTTAAGCTAACGTTGGAGTTGAAGTTACTGTTCACTTGAACAGCTTCTAAAATGACAATACCAGACTTACCACTCACTACCAGAAATGTCTAGTTAACTTTCATTGTTTAATACTGCTGCCACTTTCACCAGCAGGCCCCACTTTCTTTTCTAAGCTGTACTAATTCCCCCACTACAAACTTTTCTACACTTTTGGTTAGAGTATTTAAAGTTATCTTATCAATAAAAAACTGCTGATCTCTCTTCATGAAGAATCCAATAGTTTTTGTTAAAAGATCCAGGTGTGGTGGCACATTGTTGTAACCCCAGTACTTGCGAGGCTGAGGCAGGTGGATCACAGGTTTGAGGCCAACCTCAATAACTTAGTGAAGCCCTCTGCAACTTAGTGAGACCCTGTTTCAAAACATAAATAAAATAGGGCTGGGGGTGCAGTTCAGAGGTAGAAGCCTCTAGGTTTGATCTCTAGTATAAAAAAAAATCCAACTGATAATAAAAAAGGTGTTTTTTTCTTGTGCTTCTTGCTGAGTTCATTTTTGAACTCTTCTTCACAGACTTTATTATTTTGCTGTGTTCCTATTCTTTCTCTAATCATAAAAGACTAACTTTAGGTAATGGCTATGACTATGTTTTAGGTTCTTTTTTAGTAGGTCAGTGGGGTTACTGGTGACTATCTAACAAGGAAGTGATTTAGGATTCCACAGAATCAACTCATGAATGTATCAAAAGAATTTACCTGGAAGAAAAATATTCAGGTAAGAGGTCACATATGAATAGCATAAGAAACAAATATTATGAACAATCCTAACCAAATTATTACAGGTAAATGTTTGTGCTTTGGTCAAGGCAATGGCTCTAAAGAAGACGTCAAACACAGAACTTGGAAATACATCTGAGTGAGGACAATGAAAAGGAAGTATTTTCTTCACAGTTTCTGTACAGGTTTTTTTTTTTTTAACACATACACGAAGTGTGTGTGTGTGGGGGGGGTAGTTTCCGAATTACTTTCTCATTCTGAATTCAATGTTTTGACAGATTCAGTGTATTTTTCATATATAGATTTTTTTTTTTTTTGGTACTGGGGGTTGAACTCAGGGGCATTCTACCTCCGAGCTATACCCTCAGCCCTATTTTTTATTCTTTATTTTGAAACCAGGTCTCCCTAAGTTGCGGAGTGCCTCACTAGGTAGCTGAGGCTGGCCACGAACTCGGATCCTCCAGTCTCAGCCTCCCAAAGATTCAGTGTATTTTTAAATTCTCTTTTTCTGCTATGAATCACAACAGGTGAGGAAAAGAAGTCTCTATTTACATCACACTGGAGGTGATGGGAAACCAGTGTACCAGCCTGCAGTATTATATCATATTTTGTTTCCTGCTTTCTAACCTAATCTAGTTCAGATTACTTTCTCTAGTTATGAGCCATGATTTTCAAGAGATGTATTGAATGAGATTTCCTCTTGGAGTTAAAACTAAACTTGAAGGGCAAAACAGGCAATCAGTGGTGACTTTCTAAGTGGCCCTGTGTTCATACCTGTGTTTTCTATATTGTTCATCTTAGAGTAGTCTTTGTGAGCTAGTGGTATGAGGTAACAGGAAAGGGAAAGACACCTAGGAACCCAGAGAATCAGAGACTGAAGTTAGAGGTTAGGGAAACTTAAGAAAACACTGAGAATCACCAAGAGCATTCTGGTGCGCGCCTGCGGCATGACCATTCACACAGCCACTCACATCCTTCATGTGAATGTTATCAAGGTCGCAGTTGCTTTGCACCGTTTCCACCAGCCAGCCTTCCGGAGTGATCATGTTGAGCGTCAGAAGCGGTGATTCTGGAACATCTAGGAATTTTGCCACTGGCCCTAGAGGACTATCATTAGCTCCTGACATCAGTTCTGGTTCCAGGACAAAGCGGTAAAAACTGTTAATAAAACATAAAATTACTGTGACCAAAATTGAAACTACTTGTTCTATAATATTTTAAAATTGAAAATGGCTTAATAAACATGACCAAATACCCTTAGTGCAGAAGAGCTAATGTTTATAAATAGTGGACAATTTTCTTGACATTACTATTTTAAGACTGTGTAATATATAATCTTATTATTTCTTAATGAATATCATTCAGCTATACCTGACTTATGCAAGTTATGATAGTTTATGATCTGTATTCATTCACTGATCTTTCTCACAGTTGATAGTTTGGGGGTATTTTATTAACTCTTACCATTATTAGTTATATGGGGAGAAACAATCCGTAAACAGGTAAAATTCAAGATGAAAGGCTGGTACAATTTTAAAAGCTGAATTAAAAACAATCAGGATTGAATGAAATGTACTTAATAGATCTTTCAGACATACCTGCAGTTTTACTCTAGTTCAGCCTCTTGTTTCAATAATGAGAACTAGTGATGGGCTCACAATAGTGACGGTCACTATTTGGAGACTGTAATCCAAGTGTCAGCTGTGCTGTAGCTCTCAAGATTCAATGAGGAGGATGGGAAGGGGATCTACTACTAGGCTCATCCAGCCCCTCCAGGACTAAGGGGATGAGGGTTGCGGTTCTTGCTCATGGTTGGCCAGAGACCATTCTCAGGTATTTGCTACAAAGGTCTCTCCTATAATGCCTCATTAAAGCCACATGCAAGAGCCGGAAAGAGAAGGCCAGCAAGGCACAACTCACTCTTTTATAATCTAACTGCAGAAGAGACATTCTGCTATTTTTGTCATATTCTGTTTATGAGATGCAAAGTCACTAGATTCATCACTTGCTCCAGAATTTACACAGACCGAATCCCAGGTGGTGGTGATCACTGGAAACCATATCATGTAGGTACTGACATTTAAAACCAAAGAAAAGAAGGGAGGTAAAAGGAGACACAGGGAAGAACACAGTCATGAAGCAAATGTGCAAAATAAGTCCCGGATAGGGTCAAATGCAACACAAATGCCAAGGAACAAGTATCCCACGAAGGTTGCAAACAGCAATTTCTTTGTGTTTAGTAAAAGCAATTTCAGAGGTAAAGAGCAAGCTGAAACCAAACTGCAGTGGCAAGTGCCATGAATGGCAGATGAAGAGAGTATGACGGCTCTCTGAAGAGGCTTGGGGGTAAAAGTGAAGACAGTACTGAAAGGAGCAATTTATTATTATTTTTTTTTAAATAAAACTGAGCAACTTTAAGGACCGAAAGTAAAAGGTTAATAAGGATATTAAAAACGGAATAGACAGTGATAAGGCAAGGACCTAAAACAAATGGTGAAGCATAGAATTTTTTTAAAAAAAGGGAATATTCACCTTGGCAAAGAGGACAGATAAAGCATTCTTAACCTGCAACCCAGGAAGGCAGAGGCCCAGGAGATGGAGCAGGCAGCTGAGGAAGCTCCTGCTCATTACCTCTCTCATCTCTGAGGAGATAAGATGGTTTCTACTGAAAGGAGAGGACTGGAAGTGACATCATGTTGTTCTTTATGGCCCAGTAAAACTCCATTGTACAGATATACCACCTTTGCTTTACCCATTCAGCTGTTGATGGACACCTAGGTTGGCTCCATAACTTGGCAAAATTATGTCATTTGTGCAAAAAAAAAAATGGTTGACCTAGAGAACATCGCACTGAGATAAAGCCAGACTCAGAAAATCAGGGGCTGCATGTTCCTTCTCATATGTAAAAGCTAGAGAGAAAAGAGGAAGAAAGAGCACTTCATGAAAATAAGGAGACCAGGAGAGGAGTGGGGAGGCTTCAGGGGAGGGACAGGAGAGGCATGGGAAGAGAAGCCAAATGATGTATGTGCAAATATGAATGTACAATTATGACTGCCTATCATGTATAATTACAGTGCACCAGTAAAAATCAATATACAAGGAGAGGGCTAGGAATACGCTTGTCAGCTTGTTTGCTTGATGTATGCTACTAGGTAAGTAAGATTCTGCTGAATTAATTCTGTTTAAAAACGATGCCTTCAGTGCACATTCTCTTCCTAGTCTTTAGGAAGTATTTCACTTACAGAAGCCAAGTTCTTTTTCTAGGAACACATCGTGCTTGCTCATATATTCAATATTACTATTCTTTAATGTATATTAGAATGCTTTACAGAGATACTCTGAAGAGAATTCCCATTCCTGTGAACAAAAATGTGTGCTCATGGAATTAACAGACTTTTCAACTAATGTTTAAAAGAGTTTAAAGCTTTTGTTCTGATTTAGAAAGACATGACAGAATTTAAAGTGCAACAGATAAATGGGAAGCATGAAGACTGATAAGTTACTAGGACAACTTTCGGGGGGGGAGGCAACGAATGAACCCTAAACTTTTATTTAAACCTTCAACATTTTCCATTTTCTTGCTTTCCAAGTACTAAAAATTCCATGTTTAAAATGTATACTTAAGACAATAGCATGCATATCAATTATAACAATTACAATTTGAAAAGTTAACAAGGAATTAACTGAACACTACTAATCTGCTCCTGTGTATATATACATTTTTTTGGTTTGGAGTTACATAGTTAAATGATATAGAGAAAAGTACATTAGCAAACTTCACAAAACCATACTAGTTCAACTGTGCATACCTTTTTATTTTTTTAATACCTGCCCAATGACACCTGAAGGATATTGAATACTTCTACCAGTAAGAGTGGCTCACAATAATTGTGATTCTGATTCACAAAAAAGAGGGAGGATGTATTTTTGTCCCTCTTGATAGACAATACGATTTTTTTTTTTTTTTTTTTTGCGGTACTGGGGGTTGAACTCAGGGGCGTTCTACCTTCGAGCTACACCCCCAGCCCTATTTTTTACTCTTTATTTCGAAACCGGGTCTCACTAAGTTGCGGAGTGCCTCACTAGGTAGCTGAGGCTGGCCGCGAACCCGGATCCTCCGGTCTCAGCCTCCCGAATGCTGGGATTACAAG